>JANHZT010004374.1:84971-100725 GCA_032468215.1 Stegonotus admiraltiensis | reverse complement strand
CTCGAACTTGCAGTAATTGCAAGCAGCAGATGTTAATAACAGACTTCCAGTCTGTTGAGCCACCAGAGCTCCTTTTTTTATATTTTATTTTATTTATTATTTATTTATATTTATTATTATTTATTTATATTCATTTATTAAATTTCTGTGCCGCCATCTCCCTACAAGGTGACTCTGGATGGCTATAGATTAGAATAGCCATTAGCCAAGGCAGAGTAACTGTTTATAACTGGATATTAGTCTTGAACTGTTTTAGCAATCAATATTTATTATAATTATAGGAAAATAAATGCAATGCCATACTTAAATAATATTTTTGGTCAAAACGTATTCTAAATGTGAACTTTGATAACACTTGCAAGAGCATATAGCTGTGTTTACACTCTGATAAAAAATGTCAAGGAAGTATATTTAGGAAGAATTATTAGTCAATTATGTTAATTATGTCAAACTACAATTATCAACTTTGTGATGATATTAACAATTTGACAAACTTCTAACCATGGGAAACCACTGCAAAAACTAAGTGTTCTTGTGCTGCTCCTTTATCCTCTCTCCTTAAGACCTTTTATCTCTTCTTCTAGTGTTTTTTAATGAGTTGTGGGCATGCAGTTATTTAGTACCCCATGTGCCATCATATTACATAAATTCATATTGGTATGTCCATTCAATATTGTTTGTTTCCCAATTTTCAGTGAATTACAAAGATAAATAAGAAACTAAGGGTGCACAGTTTTAATCTGACTTGATCTGTCTCACATTCTAGTACCGAAACAGTGAAATTAATGATTCCCGGTTTTCTCTTTGCAGCGTTTCCATCCATCCAAGATCCAAAGAAAAGATGGCTTCCAGGGCTGACAGTATGTCAATGAATTTATGGTAGAATTCTCTCACAGACCAATAATTCTGCTTCCCTTTGTCTTCTTTGCAGTCCTGGTACCTGGGATAAAACTTACAGCTTCCCACCATCCAGCAGACAGACCACCTGACCCCTGTCCCAACTCTGTAACATGGAAGCAGCCACAAAACAGTGTTGTTACTTCACGTCCGTGGAAGGGGAGCAGACAGAGATTGACAGCAAACAACTGCTCTTACTCAGAGACGGCAAACATTATGATTGAGCATCAAAGGCCGTAATATTGTGGGGGGAGGAGGGAGTTTGAGAGTTGGGGTTTTGGTTTGGTTTGAGTTTTTTTTTAAAGAACACCTTAGTGACCGACGTAATTTCTCATATGGTGCTGGAAATGTTTAAGCTTCATATTTTTGAAGTGTTTCAAGTGATAGTATAAGAATTAGGGACATTGGGTAGCAGAGCGAGCCTGCTAGCTACTTCCTGACTTGCTATTGTAACCCTTTCCATACAGCACCTAACTGTTTTACAGTATTTTTTACTGATTAATTTCCCATACGAGTGTGAGACTTACTGAGAGATCCGAAGAGCTACGCATTAATAACTTTATAGTAGCTGAGTTCTTCAGTATGGAGCTTACAAGACAGTCATGGGGCATGTTTTTTTCTGTAACATATCAGGATTTTTTTTTTAAATTTTGCAATCAGCAATTCAATATATGACATGAATCATAAGATGGTTATTGACAGGTTGGTTTTCCATACAAGTGGCAAAGAAATATAAACCATCAACCTACTACAGGTCAAACAAAAAAGATAAAAAAATTAAATGCTGCACTTAACATGAAACATTTTTGACAATTTTCAACAATGACATGAAATTCATATGGAAATGGGGAAGTTGGTCTGTTTTGATAGAAACTGACAGGAATCAATCAAAACAATCGAATTTTGAATTGAGAAAAGTGCAATTTCATTCGATAGCTAAATATCTTTGTAAGATAGAGATTGTTGAAAATTCTATTTTTGTTTTCCAAGTCCTTCCACCCCAGGACTCTAAATTATTGGGGTAAAAAACAGCCTTGCAAGAAAAAAAAAACGGGGGGAAGCTATTTTTGCTTTTTATGTTTTTTATTGTTAAACTTGTATCCCTTTAAAACTGAAGGAAATTTAAAACGTTCACACACAAAATTTAATGGTGCTTTTACCACAATATGTTATCATCATTAAATGCTAATTATTTTCTGTTATCAAAGCACATAATTAAAATGAAATCATAATATCTGTTCATTATATAAGCTAAAAGTCAATTATAATAGAGTATGACAGTTCTGACAAATCATACATGTTTCCGGCAATATAGGGTATATCACTTCTTAAAATATCTCGGCCACAATTTAATGGAGAGGAAGGCATGCTTAAAAAGTAGCTTTAAGCATTTTTGTAGCCTGCATTGGATTGCGGTCCTTAATATAATAAGAGAAATAGCTGTCCAGAAAGTAAAATGCCTCTTGTGTCCCTGAACTGGCTGTTTCTTTTTTCTTTTCTTTTCTTTCTGGACTGCAAAGGTATCAGTAGAGAAGCAAAATGTGGATTTATATTTTATGCCAGTTCAAAGTGAGGGCACTTGCTTAAAAAAAAAAAAAGTTTGGACCCCAAATGTCCTGTATCTTATGGAAAAAAAAAATGGAAAAAAAAACAGCAAAAAACAGCAAAAAAATGCAAGTGATTTTTTTTTCTATCAGACAGCGGAGCATCCCTTTGCTTTCCATGCAACTTTAAGAAGGTTTCCTATATTATACATATATATACGTTCTGGTTGGCAAATCTAGCTAATCAGAGAAAGTCTCTGCATGTTCTAGTGTTAGTAACTAATTTTTATATAGTTAATGTAGGGTAAAGTAGAGTGCATTAAGACACAATATTGTAATCCCTAATCCAGGCACTTGCCTTTAAACTATGTTTGTTCGGCCCTTCAGAAGGGTTTCTACTACTGTCCTATACAATCAAGTAAACTGAATTTCTTGGGAAGACACTTTGCTCCTCATCTTTTCCCTAAAACTATTTTTTTGTTTTGTTTTGTTTTATTTTCTTGATTTGCACGAAACAAAATAATAATAATAATAATAATAATTCCATATCAATGTGCCTTGCCCTGGATAGCGATTATTTGTGGAATTGTTGCACATGTTCCTCTATTGAAAGGGTTTTTTTTTTTTCCCCTAGTCAAGCATTTGGAGACACTTTTTTGTAAATGTGACTTTTATGTCTGCCATTGTCAGTTTCAGCATCTTAGAATACAGTAGAATGTTCGTTGTTTCACAGATAGGGGTAGTGTTTTCTTGTCCTGTATGGTCAGTGGCAGTGCTATTCTGATATCTGTAGATGCTAGAGTATATCAGTATTTTTGATGTGGCTGCATTTTACATTTTCTTTGGAGTCTTCCTTTTGTTTGTTTTTATTTTTATTATTTTTCCCCCCAGATATATGAAAATATGCAATATCTGCTTATATCATGTAGAAGAAAAGCTTAGCAATTCTTAATTTTTCTTTTAAGTCTTTTTTTTTTTAATTTGACCAAAGTCGGTGCTGCACTTGAAGCAGTGTGTTTTAGGTGTTTGTCTTTGTACTTTTTTTGTGTGTGATTTTTGAATGCACACGCAGGAAGGGCTCTTCTTAGAGAAGCAGTCAAACTGTGAAGCACTAAGCTGGACCCTGCTTCAAGCAGTTTTCGTTTTTCAATTCTTCCTTTCACAAGCAAGCCTTAAAAAAAAAAAACACCTCCCGTTTTCTTCAAATCCCACACCCATTTTTATTAGCAGATTGCAATCAAACCACATTCAATAAAAAGTATGAAATGCCCATTTTTATATGCACGTTTTTAAACTTCCAAGTTCTGAAAATTGTTTACTGGTTATTCTCTATTTAAGGAAAAAAAAATGTTTTGGATTTTCATATATGTCAAATAAGTGGCTGAGTAGTCATTTGCTCTGTTGTATTGTGTGATTGTTAGTATTATGGTATCACATCCACTAGCCAGCATCCTTTGCCTTCCCTATAGCACTTAGCAGGGCATTACCTTATTAAGACATATGTGCACTAAAAATAGAAAAAATTAGCAGCTTTCAGTGCTTCACAGTGAAGGGGGAAAAAAAGCCTAGACAAACATTTTGTCAGAACCTTGCTCTAAGCCAAGGTATTACCAGTAAATTGGTTGTATATACAACAAAATTGCACCCTTTTTTTAAAAAAAAAGAAACAAAGCAAACTAAGCAATAGTTTGGGCAGTTAGTTGTTTTTAGTAAGCATGTGATAGTCATGGCCAGAAAGAGAGAGAATCAAAGCTGCCCACTCAGAAGCTATGTAATGTGTATGTTGTATAGTTTTATTGATTACACTGATTTATTCTACCCTATTTTATAATGCAGGACTTTTGTAATGTTGTTTAAATAAGGAAAATTTCTGTCAAATTAGCTTAGTGAAATTCTGATTGTTCGTTATAAAGGCAGCATTCATAGAATTGCTTTTTTTCCTTTTGGGAACTGGATTTAAGTTAAAAACTTTCCTGTTTCCTTTTTTGTATGTATTTAAATACAGGTTTTTTTTTTCCTTCTCTCAATAGTATAGCATATTCCTATGCTTGAGAAGTATAGGCTACTGAAAAACCATTGTAAATGGACATTACAGATATGCTGTATTTTTGAAGGTGTTTTATCATATTAAGTTTGAAGGTGGTAAAGTTAGGGAATTCTGATTGGAATCACACGAAACAAATTGTTTTTAAAGGCTTTAAACATTAGGTATGTGATCAAGGGTGTTTACCAACAGAAGCTGTAAAGTATTAAAGACACTAAATTAACATTTGTTTCATCTTATTGTCATGCAATAACAGCTGTTTGAATCTGTTCAGGTGTGGAGAACAGAGTTTTTACTCCTCAAAGCAGAGTGGAGAATGTAGATCTGAAGGGAGACAACGGCATGGGGTGTGCAGTCCTTAATAGAAAAATAATCCTGGATCACACGCTGCAGAATCAGATTAACATACCCATTGCCCAATTCAAAACTGCTTTTTATTCTTTGCACAAACAGCTTTTCTGCCCAATGTCATTCTTTCAAAATGACCAGATGCCCAACACCAACCCTTTTTCCTCCTTATTCCAAATATCCCAACCCTTTTTCCTCCTTATCCAGCAGTTCTTTCCTTGAATGGACTTGACTAACAGAAGTTTTATTCTCTTGATCCCTTTTCCAAAATAGGGCTTAGCTTATTGTCATCCTGTACACCCCCGAGATATTGCATTATTTATTCGTTGTGTTTGATATATATTTTTGAAACCCAATGCAATCTTTCTCAACCTGATGTTCTCCAAGAGTGTAGGACTATGGTTCCTGTTATTCCAGGATAGCATAGTCAGTGACCATGTTTGCTCATGAAGATAAGATGTAGAGACAAATGTGGCCGGAAAATCTTGATTCAAGAAGGACACCAGCCATGGGTGTACCTTTTCTGTAAGAAGGTTTCCAGCCTTCTCTTTCAGGTTGGCAAGTAAAGGAATAGAACTGTTTTTTCATCTTCGAATAATTCAGTCAGCCCAGAGGAATATGCAAAAATCCCTCTACCTACTTTTCTTTCAATGTCTTCTCTTTGTTCCATATAGTTTTCAGTTTTGTAGTAACAGTATTAAATTTACTGTGCGCGCGCGCGCACGCACACACACACACACACACACGAGAAAAAAGGCAGGGGGGGAAACCCCATCCAAACACATGGCATAAAACTGATCTCTTTTTTTCCCTTGTGATTTAAAAAAAACAACAAATGTCAATATTATTCTTTGCATTGTGTCTCTGGAAATATCTTTTTATGGTTTTACTTTGGTAGAAGGCCTCCATAGAACAAACATTGCAAACCACAATGGGGATGAAAATGTAAGGAGAGCTTCAATGGCACCTAAAAGAAACTCATCTTTCATACAATCTATTGGGGGAGAATCTCATGAAATAAACTCTGCCTACCAGGCAAGGTTTCCATTAAATTCAAGCTTACAAAGCCAATTTTGTCTTGAAGTCAATGCATGTATTACTGTTGGACAGTAAAACCCGGCTATGCCATCATCAAGTCCAAGGTTGTGCAATAGTCTAATTAGTATTGAGTACCATTTCCCTTTTATTTTTTCCAATAAAAAAAAACAGTGGGATGAAAATTGCTTTGATATATAGCAGGTAACATTGAAGCTATTCCATAGCACTTAACTGTAGTGAATACTGTGTCACCAATTCTGAAATCAATTTAATGTTTAATGCAAATCCATTACATGGTGCTATTACAGGCTGGCAAAATGATTTACAAAAATGTGACAACTTGGGCTCAATTCACTCTGCTTTCCAACAATGTAAATGCATAGCAGTGTTTATCTGCATGAGAACTATGCACTAATATAAATCTGAAAAAAAAAGAAATATATCAACTTTGGTATCTACTTTCCGTTTACTTCAATCCTTGCCTTTTTGGTCATTATTATAAATGCCAGCTTTAGGACAGAAAGAAATATAAGAAAACCAGCATAATACCTGATATATTAAAAATGTAGTGCCTGTGAAATCTGTATTATATTGCTCTTCTGAAGTAAGATTTTTCTACACCAGTAGCCTTCGCTGTCTGTCAGAACCTTCTGATATAGGTGATGTAAAATAACCAAACAATATTAATGCATGCTATTCCATAATGCTTAGTGAGCTGTATGAATATTACTCAGTTATGTTAGTCTTTTTTTTCCCTCTGATTTGGTTCTTCTCAGATAGGTTTAAAGATATTTCACTGAGAACACAATTCTGTTTTTCCTTGATTTTGGGTGTTTTCAGTATTTTGGAAATACACATTTAACTTAAAATTCAATTCAGTATTATTTGTGGGGGGCATTCTTCACTCTCGAGGGCAGGTATGGGGTTTGAAATCCATGCCTGGTGGTATCTTTTCTTTGCTTAAGCAGCCTAAGAACTCTAAACGCTTATCTCAGAAGAAAAAATCAGACATAAGACTTCAGTGGAAGCGACAATTCTCAAACTTGGAACTGACATTGAAAGTGTTTTCCTAATGGACAGTGTTTAAACCAGGTACCCATGCTTGACCCTGTTTCACAGCAGACCTCCTCATTTAACAGAAATGTGTAAGAACTGTAAAACCAAACTTCATATGGCTATTTAGTTTCCATGCACTGCTGGTTTTTTTTTTTCTTCTTCTTTTTTCCCTTTTTCTTTTTGTCAAAATTCTGTATAAACTTTGGGCCCGATTCATGAGTGGTCACCAGGAATTAACATAGGATTTTGGTATTCAGGTTGCTGTTGTTTTTTTCTCCCGGTCCAAATGGTATAGCTTTCTTTTTCTTTCCAAGATGTTCATTCAGCATACTGCTTTTATTTCAAGGCTGTCAGAGCATTGCAGAAAGGCAGACCAAATCTTGGTCCCATACTTTGAAAATATTAAAGGTATAGACACGGGAAAATGTGAGATTATAAGGATTTAAGGAGAGCATTTTTATGCACTCTAGACTGGCTTGGAGAACCGTTCCACAGAGCGAAGTAACGTTCCATTGGCTATAGCAAAATAGGCGAGATTTTGCAGAGAGTTTGTTCTTTTTTTTCCATAACGTTGCTTAATGCAATGTCAGGGGTGTTTCGTTTGATCTATGCTAGGCAACATCTCTCTTTGCACCCACCCTAAATTTCCTGATTTTATTTATTTAAAAAAAAAATTTTTAATCGGGGGGGTGGGGGAATCAACATTAATGGGAAGCAAACATCCTGCAAAGCCAAGCCCTTTGCTCCTGGCATGACATTAATTGACAAGGAAGCCTCTTTGGCCCAGACAGAACCCATAACATGTTGAGGAAACAAGGATCTGGTCTACGATTCAACAGTGTAGCTTTAAAAAGGATGATAGGTCCAATCTCAGATGCCTTTTGCCTTTTGTTGGTTCATGAGAGTTTCATATCTGGCTTTGCTAGTGTTGCAGTTCTTTTGTGAATGCACATGACCATGTCATGGGACTGTCAACTTGCAAGCTTCCTGCCAGAGTGTTCAAGGTATATTTTCAAGACATCAGAAGTATCCTCTGGCATCACCACCACCCCGAAGTTAGCTACCCCTCAACTAAATTGCTGGTGTCCTCAATCCTGATTCACCCATGTTTTGAATCAATCTTTTTTTTTCCCTTTCCAAAAGAAAGAAACCAGGAAGAGTCCTGATCTAAGAAATGGCAGTAGCATAGACAGGAGAGCTTGCAATAGGGTGGGAATGGCCATTCAAGTTGAGGACAGATTCTATGTTCATGTGATCTTGGAGAGAACAAATATGGAATAAAGTCATGAATCTAAGAAGGCAATCCTTCACATTCTGCTGGAAAAAGGCAGCCAAAAGGTTTAGCAGGGTTTTTTTTCCCCCAGGCTTGCAAAATACAGTAGTGGGTATATTCTGCAAATAAGAATATCTATGATATAATACCTGCCCTTGGCTTCTTTGTACAGTTAGCCATTCACCAGTCCACTTACTCAGGTCTAACAATCAAACATTTGATTTTTCCGTCTTGCATAACAATGCATTCTCATGTGAAGATTTGCTGCAAATTCACTTAATCCTTGTTTTAATCTCCCTGTGTTTCCACTTTTTTATGAATCGGGTCCCTTGTGCCTCTAGTATCCGTGTATTGATCCTCATAGTTACCATTTTAGGTTTACTGTGTTCTGTGAAAATTTGAAATTGGTTGAGAATCACTGTGGGCATCCATTCTTTTCAACTAAATCTGCAGAATTTTTTTTGAGCTGGTGTGGATTAGTTTAACTCTTGTATTCAACCATTAGTGCTACCACCCTCTCACATTACAATACAATTACTGGAAGCAAGTACTGCATTTCCTATGCAACAAAAAGGAAAATAAAAAATTGCTAATGCTAACAGGCTTTGTTGTTCTTTAGTTTATGACATGCATGCAAATATCTTTGTTATATATGCAGAATTATGACCAGCTGAGATTTTAATACTCTAGCCAAAAAAGTAGTTTAGGATATTGTGATGAGACAAAAACAATTAGAGTTTTGTTAGATCATTGTCACTTTACAGATATATCATAGTCTTTTTATCTAATTCTGGTTGTAGCAAAATGGCAGATCCAGGGACTTAACCCTATAGCAAAAATATCAGTAGCACCTTTTGAGATACAGAGTGCGTAGAGACTGGTGGAAATTCTTCATCTGTCTAACCATTCGGTATATCTAATGAAGTGAACTGCAGCTCTCAAAAGCATATGCCTTTTAATTAAATGTGTTAGTCACAAAAAGTGCAACCAGATTCCTGATTTTTGCCCCCATAGACTAACATGGCTCTTCTCCTACAACATCTGCCCTACAGTGTTAAGAACTCTTCACTACCTAAACAGAACACAACTAGGAATGTCTCAAACACAAAAACACACATTTACTTTCCAAATGTTGTTGGGTACTATTAATTCAGGTCCAGAGAATCAGATGCACTTTTATCTCAAGATACAATCTATAATACTGAGGCAAATTCTTCGATTCTGAAAAGTTAGCTGAATACAGGTAGATTTAGATATATCCTACTATACAATCCTAGTATAGAACATTCTAGTGGAGAGCAGAAGTGGTGTGTGAGCACTGGGAGATTAAGTGCCTGAACTGTAAAAAATGACTGAAAAATAATCCAAATTCATCAAAAAGAACAGTAGAAAAAAAACACAGAAATAAGGATCTGGTGCCTTGGTCACCTTAGATATTCTCTCCCATTGTATTTTATTGTGTATTTGTAAAGAAAGGAAGTAATGTGTAGAACAAAATACAAGGTGAGAGTGTTACTGGGATACCTTGGAAATGTGGGAGTGAGGGTAGATGCATGCTTCTGCATATGAACCAAAAAGAATAGAAACACAGACCAAAACCTGCTGATGCACAAAAACGTACATCATGAATGATGTGTTTATATTTACCAAGAACAGATCCACAAAACTGCAGATTACAAGACCGTGGATAATATCCCATGATAGGGCTTTTCAGGCATCGTGTTAGGACTCGCATGGTAAACACTCGTTCTCCTTTGTAAAATGTTGCATTCTTGTTAGTCCTTTATGAAGATAAGATTTTCTGGATTTAAAAAAACCCTTTATTTCCATTTCTGATCTATAAGCCTGCTGTCATTTGCCTGAATAATGAAAAGCATTGAAATTCTGTACTGTCTTGGCGGGTTCTTTGGCAGCCAATAGAAGGAGGCTTTCTTCCATTGAAGGAAATGCTCCCCTTGATTTTTTTTTCTTTAGTCTTCAGCTTAACTAGTGCATTTCCATCTGGAATAAGGGCAGTTAAAGTATTTGCAATCAATCTCCCCTCTCTTAATTCCATACAAATTTGGCATTTTGTTCATAACACTTTCACTGGCCTGCCGTTTGTATCGATACTATTTACAAATGATCACTCGCATTTCTCTTTGCCACACTTAGAAGGGCTTCTCGCCATTACAGCTCTATGTCCTATTTGGAGGGATGAGAATTGTTTAATTCTGTCAAGTATCAGAATAATAGAATCTGAAACTAAAGTAAACTTCAGAAATGCCTGTTTTTAAGAAAAGATTGGACAACCATTTGTCTGAAATGGTAGAAGGTCTCCTGCATAAGCAGGGGGTTGAACTAGAAGACTTCCAAAGTCCCTTCCAACTCTATTATTCTGTGTCTAAAACAAAGCCTGCTTCCATAAAAGTGGACTTCAATTCCCAGAATTCCTCAGCTGCACACTGTAGGAAATGATATAGCCATATACCAGTGGCAGAACAGAGTTAGAGGTATCTGTGCCAGCAATGCTGTATTAGTGGTATCAGTGGATCTTCGCGTCAGGCAGGGTGCTTAGCTAGATTATATCCAACATCACTTCCAGACATCATAGTAATTATATGACTCTCCTTAACCTGATCATCATAATCATTTAACTATTCTCTTCCAGATTTTAGCATAATTTGATTGGAATAGTCTCCCTTTCGTTTTAGAAATATGTTCTTCCAAAAAAAAAAAGAAATCCCCACTCACTGCTAAATCCAGAGGAAAGCCACTGAGATGTTAACATTTCTGTCTTAGGCAATGGGCGTGTTTTTAATAATTCTACGTCTACTGTTGAAAGAATGCCTTAAATGATATCCTCTTCCCTCCCCTTTGCACCCTTGCAGTTTCATTTTACTTCTATTTACCATTGGGAACAAATCATCCCCACATTTTGCTACACTGTAAAGATAACCATGGCTTCAGATATTGGAACCAATTCTACTGGCCCAGCAAGATAAGATTAAAATTGGGAACTTACTCAGCAGTTTGCTCTGTGATGAATGAGACCAGCCAAGAATCAGAATAAACTCTGTTGTCCCCTCTGTCCTGTTAGATATAATTTCATTCAACACTCCATATCTGAAAACAGAAACGCAGTCACTCGTTTTTCAGATTGGCTATCCACTTGGATTTCCTTCCTTTTGAACTACACAACACAGCTATAGAATTTAATGAATAACAAGCCAGATATTCGAATTTCGATAACCTTGAACAGAAAACTGCAGTGTTTACAAATTGATACTGTTAACTCTTTCCTTTGGTGGAGATGTTGGATTAGATTAGATTAGATTAGATTAGATTTCCCAATAAGTGTACAATAGATTATATTCATTCAAAATAACTACACATGATAAAAGCAGAAGGTATAGGTCCAGGCACACACTTTCCATCCTGCTGTGCCTCAGAACAAGATTAAGGGCCAATTCTTTGCTTTTTTTTTTAATTCCGCCCCCCCCCCCATAGAGAAAACCTCCCGTCCTACTTCACCTGGCCTCAAATATTAGCAACATTTCCCCTTTCTTTTCTTTTCCAGTAGATGTAGAACAAAGTTCACATAAATGTCAGAGCAACAACCCGTTATTGGAAAAGGAGAGAAAGGGCATCTCTGCTTACATTAAAATCAGGGCATTTCTGGCACCAGGATAACTTCTTACAATTATATACTGTGATTTTACTTTGTACACTTCTTATCGCAGTAACAGTCATCCTGTGTGGTTATCAAAATTACCGCAGGTGGGTATTTTATTTTTCTGGGGACCTTGGTGCTCTCTGAACTTGGTTGTTTTCTTAAAGTTGTTTCATTACCCAAGTAAAAGGCATCAGTGCCAGCACTGATGATGTTACCTAGTTTGGGTAATAAACCATCTGCAAAGAAAAGAAACCAAGCTCAGAGAGCACCAAGGACACTAATTTCCTTGAATTGAATTGACTAACAGAAGTTTTATTCTCTTGATCCCTTTCCAAAATAGGGCTTAGCTTAGTGTCATCCTGCTCATACCCCGAGATATTGCATTATCGCAAGTGACTGGCTCAAGGTCACCCAGCTGGTTTCCTGCCCAAGGCAGGACTAGATCTCAAAGTCCCCCCCAGTTTTTAGCCTGATGCCTTAACCACTCCTCCAAACTGACTTATACACACCTGTAAATAGGTAGACAAAAAAAGTAATAATCTTTTTTATTATTATTCTGCTGTGTTTCACACCAACAGACTCCTGAAGTAGTCTTCTAGCTAGCTACAAAGGCTAGCTACTTTGCCATTTTACTAAGTGGCATATAACTAAGACTTTGAGAAGTGAAGGCAATGATTATTTCTGAGCTTGCTTGTTTTCTTGCAGGTGTTTCAGTACCCAAACTAGGTAACATCATCAGTGCTGATGAGTGTCGAAGCGTAAATCAGCTCTGTTTCCCCCCTGGGGTAATTGCACTTAATTAGAGATGGAGGGATCTTGGTTTCCATGCTGTATGCTCTCAAGAAAGAAAACCCGAAATGTATTCTAAGAAACATTTTATTATAAAGAAATAAAACCAAACTAGCTGACTACATCGTTACCGGCAGATTTCTGGCAGATGAACAAAGGAAAAATAAATCAGGAAGTTAGAAAAGAAAGAAATGTAGACATGCGCAGTAGCTCAAAAATCACAAGTCAGTCATATCTCTGTTGCCTCAGAGACGAGATAACGCTCTCTGGCAGGCTACCGTAAATCTTAGGATGGAAGCTCAGCTGGCAAACACTGAACGCAGTGACAAAGAGCACTGATGATGTTACCTTGTTTGAGTAATGAAACGTCTGCAAGAAAACAAGCAAGTTCAGAGAACACCAAGAATCCCTCATGTCAACCCTGAGCTACAAATATTCTCCTTTATTAATAATGATTATGTCTGAGTTTTGTTTCTTCCTCTGCAAAGTATTGAATGATCTGCTGGATATAAGGAAACCATTTCAATCTGCATGGACCAGAGCATTTGAGGCAACAGAAGAGAAAGAGAAACGGGCTTTTTTCAGACCACATCAGGAAAATGCACTGGAAATCAAATTTGTGGTGGGAAAGTAAGGGTAAAGGCCGGTGTCCATTTCTGCTTTCCAAAAAGAGTTTCTAGGTCAATCAAGGTAGGTGGCATGGATAAACCTTCAGCCAAACACCACTAGGTATTTACTCCCATCTTTCCTCAGTGAAGGATTCTGTGGAAGAAAAGAAATGAATTAGTAGAGGATGGGAGGGAATGCCTCCCAAGAATATGACTGCATTGCATCTTCTGTGATATTCTTTGCGGAAAAAGCATTACACCGTCTCTTCTAGAGAAACTTCTCCCTCTATCAAATGGAGGGCTGGAGTGTGACAAATGACAAAAGCTCTCTGGGGACTACTTGCTAAGTAGGCAAAATAGCAACTCTCTTTTATGAAAAATCAAGTAACAGAAAATTCTTTTCTTCTATCCTAACAAAACACCCAGTTGGGATATCACCAAGAACAGGAGATCTAACCCAGGTAAAAACAAGAAAATAGAGGTAGAGCAGCCTCTGTTGTGTCTTCAGCTCAGCAAGCAACTGGACCTGTCTCTCGAGAGATGCTCATTTCGGAACGCATCAGGAGCCAAATGATAGCACTGAAGTTCAACGTTTGATGTAATACAGCAGAGAAAGAGGGAATCTTTCAGTTTTGCACAACCTTCTTTTTGGTGCTACAAACATATTGACAACTAGGGGTGATTCAGTGTAGAGATAGTTAGCAGAGGGACTCCATCGGGGTGCTATTCAGCAGGTTCTGACAGGTTCTGGAGAACCGGTAGCAGAAATTTTGAGTAGTTCGGAGAAACGGAAAATGCCACCTCTGGCTGGCCCCAGAGTGGGGTGGGAATGGCGATTTTGCAATATCCTTCCTCCAGGAGTGGGGAGGGAATGGGGATTTTGCAGTATCCTTCCCCTGCCATTCTTACCAAGCCACACCACGCCCACCAAGCCACACCCACAGAACCGGTAGTAAAAAAAATTGAATTCCACCACTGGACTCCATGCTTCTATTTCTTTTCTTGGTCTGTTCTTCTGACACCGATCTGTGTAGTTCAGGCTTTCAACTGACTTGCTCACTCTCCATAACAAAGGACAACACATGACAGGCTCTTCACTGTAAATATATAAACATTGTCAGCAGAGAGCTGAGTTGGACTCAGACAGCAAATCAGGAATCTGGAACCCCTTTTTCTGACAAATTTGTTTTAGTTGCTGCCCATGAAAGCTTTAGCTTTTGAGTAACATTTTATTGGTTGGAAAAAGTACTACCAGACTCCTGATTTTTTTTTATTTTTTTTATTTTTTTTTTGGTAGAAAGGTCCTGTAAATAACTAAAGTTTTCGAACCACATTGTGATTCCCCAAAGCGGGGTTTCACAACCTCACCAACTTTAAGATGTATGGATTTCATCTCCCAAAATTATCCAGCCAGCATTCTGACCCTTAAGGATCCTACTGAGCAAACCCTATACAATTAAATTCCACTAGGTTGAGTAGAACGTGCTGTCAGGTAAGTGGATATACAAAACTGCTATTTTGACTGGACCACCAGAAAAGGCAAACCAAGCAAGGTCACTGACAGGTTTTGTGAGTTTCATAGGTGCGTGCTGGTGAAGCACCTCTTTGGCCAATGCTTGGTGAAAATTCCCTGTGAAGTGGGTGCATGAGGTTAAATCTTCTGTTGTCACCTTTGAGTGGCTCCATGATATGCAGAACATGTCTACCTTCAGAGGAAGCAATGCGCCTAATTTCAGTGCTTGAATCGGAAGTATAAAACTTTGCTATTCCATGTCATGGTGCCACTTCACTCCTGGCAGCTGCTCAAGGCAAAGTGAAATCCTGGTCATTAGCAATTTACCCCAGATGGACCCTGGACGTTTTGAATCGTCTTATGTTCTTCCTACTATGAATTTCTTTTCTTGGGTCTTTACAAATAATTTTAATTATGAAAGCTAAAGAGTTTTCTTCCAGACTCTATCTAGGAAGTCTCCCTGGAAACTTCTTACCAACACTACTTCTGTTATCCAAAAGAACTTATTACCAGGGGTGGGATTCAAAAATTTTAGCAAGGGGTTCTCTGCCTGGTTTCTGGGTGGGCATGGCCATGGTGGGCATGGCCTAGTCACAGTGGTGGGTTGCCTCCGGTTCGAACCAGTTCTATAGAACCAGTAGTAAAACTGGTGGGAGGCTCTGCCCACTGACCCTGACGTCATCAGAAGCAATCTGTGCATGCAGTATATCCAGTGGTAAAGGTAAGTAGAACCCACCCCTGCCTAGTCGGCCACCTCCACCACAGTGGGGGGGGCTTTTTTCCCCTCCCCGGGCTCCGGAGGCTTTCCTCAAGCCTCCAGGAGGGCGAAAATGGCCTCCCCAGACTTTGGAGGCCTTCTGGAGGCCGGAAACTTCCTGAACTTCCAGTAGACCCATTTTTCACCCTTTCTGAGCCTCCACATGCACCATGCACTTACCTGCATCCAAAATGGGCCACCTGGGAACTCCTGGGAGGGGTGGGGCGGGTGG
>JANHZT010004374.1:7269-26386 GCA_032468215.1 Stegonotus admiraltiensis | reverse complement strand
TGTTCACCGCCCTGAGTCCTTCGGGAGAAGGGCGGTATATAAATCCAATCAATCAGTCAGTCAGTCAGTCAGTCAGTCAGTCAGTCAGTCAGTCAGTCAATTGAATGAATGAATGAATGAATGAATGAATGAATGAATGAATGAATGAATGAATGAATGACGTGGCTTGGTGGGCGTGGCAGGGAAAGGTTACTGCAAAATCTCTGTTCCCACCCCACTCTGGGGCCAGCCAGAGGTGGTATTTGCCGGTTCGCCAAACTACTCAAAATTTCTGCTACTGGTTCTCCAGAACCTGTCAGAACCTGCTGAATAGCACACCTGGTTTGAAATTTCCTGGAATAAATGCAAGGTAGTTATCTTAAATGTTAAATTAATATTAGAAGAGCTGCTTGGAAGAAAAGCCAAACCAGGGACTAGATGAGAGGTACTGAGGATTGGAATGATAGGTTAAGTATACTGTTGCAGGGAATAGGACAGCTGTGAAATAATAAACTAGGGATACAAAAAAAAATTGTGGGATAAGAAGAGCTTTTAAGAAGAATACAAACTTGATGAGAAAGAGCTAGTATGGTTATTGAAAAATAGAATATGCCAGGGAACAAAATGTACATATATAACAACTTTCTCATCTTTGTGAAATTACAAATCCCAGCTGGTATGTCAAACTCTTACACTGCCTGAAAATTATGAGATCTGTAGTTCAATGCACCTGAGGGTAGGATGCCTTGCTAGACGGCTAAGTTGCCTCAATTGGAATGTATGCTTGGTTCCATGATAGGTTTAGAGAAGAAACCCAACTTATCACTTTTAAATACAGCTGTCACAATACAGTATAAAAGTGATATAAATGCAGAGGTTATACTGTACTTTTTGAATAAAGAAGTTAGTTTGCAGTATATTGGGGTCTTGATAAAATTTGTTTAAATTGTTGTTTTTACTGTGGTGTTTTTGGTTTTTGTTTTTTTTTTGCCATCCAGAGTTTTATTTTGGTAGATGGGCTGCTATATACAATACATAATAAATAAAATAGATGAGTAATATTTACATCCACACAATCTTATACAGTATGTACCTACTCAACAGTCCCCTTGAAGGTAGTGAGGCTTATTTTCAAGTTAGTGGATACTGATGACTTCATCCTAACTCACTGTCAACAAATGTCCCCAGTCCCCACATCTGGTGGAGGCTGCTTCAGATATGATGCATTGATGTCCCAGAGGTCTAATTTACTACATCTGGTGGAGGCTGCTTCAGAGAGCATATTAAGCAAATATGGTGTTCATGGGCTGAGTTTGGTACTTTCTTCATTCATATGCTTCAAAATAGCAGCCAATACATTTTTCCTTGTCCAATACAACTTCAGTTTTAAAATTATTGTATTTGTTGTTATAGTAAAGGACAGATTTTTGCATGATTTGCCTGATGGAAATTAACTATGTAGTTAATTTTAGTGCTTATTTCACTTAAGAAAAAAAAACCCACCACCACACTGCTATTATATTTGCTTTCATCTCCAGAAGCAAAAGGTCTTAGGTCAGGATCTATTATTTTAAATATTGCATGCCTTCTTTTGAAAGATTATGTTAACAATGCATATTTTCAACAGCAGTCTAATTCCTACAACTTTTAAATCTTTCAAATAATGCACATTCATTTAAAAGAATGAACTTCATTGGTTCCTTATTTATTGTCCGAGACCAAATTAAAAAAAGTGATACGATCAAGAGGCAATGACATATTAGCAAACTACCATTTAAATCTCCTAAACAGCAATGTAGCATTACAAAGTAGAATAACTTTAGGTCTTTTGGCTTTTACTGGCAACTGCAAAGGGACAAACTTCTGTGACATTCTTAAGAGGCTGCAGTATAGATAGATGCCATCTAATGGAAATTGTATAGCCTCAGATTTGGTTCATGCTTAATGAGTGGATATAAACTGCAGATCACCAGTCAAAGCAGACTGGACAACACAACAGGATCTGCATTATAATTTTAAGAATCTGTAATAGCAATCTGGGCAGGACCTTTTTAAGTCAAGCTTCCACCATCTTTTTGTATTTTGCAATAGCGAAGAGATTATTCCCTGAGGCAGAATTTGGAGCCGTAGCTCTTCCAGGGTGTAGATCAAGATTGGGAACACCTTATTTAACTCAAGAAATAGTTTTCTTCATTTGTGGCCTTAGAGTTGGGAGGCTAAAGACAGAATAATCATTAGCAGTGGTTGATTTAAATTTATAAGAATGAATTAAGCACTAAATCACTCTTCAAGTGTAGTTTCAGCTAATACGTTAGGTAACATATTTTTATGCAAGCCGCTATAAAAATAGATCCTAGTTCAAATCTTATTATAAACATGGATAAATCAAGGGGTATGGAAAATAATTCTTGCACATTTAGCTAGCTTTAATCTAAAGCTTTTAAGTCTTTGTAAGGATAGAGTTGTATACCATAAAGCAGAACTGACATCTTAGTTCTGAACAATTTAACTGCTATGGAGACAAAATTGTTACCTTTATGGCTTACATAGTTAATTATAGTATTTGTGCATTGGATGAAACTTTGTGAACTTATTATTATTGAGAGGATTAATATTTAAAACACTTAATTTGTTTTGTTTTGATGCCATTGATGTGGCATTTATATTGGCAATTGCAGCATGTTTTGGTAAATAGGAACATCTTTGCTTTTATAGAGTTAATTACAAGTGTTTTTTTGGTGGCAGAAACTGGCTAATACTTAGGGGTTTTTTCTCAAGGTCTGTCTGAGACTCAGAAAGAATAGGAGCCTTTGTTTTGTAACAGTACAAGGTGGGTCTCTGTGTTACTACTTGGCAAGGAAGCTTGCTGGTTGATAAAGCCTGTACAGAACAGTTCAAATGAAAACTGGATAATGTAGGAGGAACACAACCTTGTTTAACATCCATTTAATTTACTATAATTTCAGAGATTTTTGTCACCTCAGCACCTTGTCCTTTTTTTAAATTGGGCTGGTGGCTATTGGGGGTTATTCAAGCAAGCAATTAAGTAAGACCAGCCTTTGATTGATTTCATTCAATTTGTAAAGCTGCCCAAACTCACCAGAACAACCTTGAGCATCAGAAAATTAAAAACATCAGTATAATAACAATTGATAGAAATATAAACATCGCATGGGTCCATTCATGACAAAAACCGTACTTTATTACTACCTGATAATGATTCACTCAGTTTTCGGGTAAGATCAAATTTCCCATGACACACATGTGTTTGGGAGAATTGGTGACCAGGTCTTATTATGATTTTTGTCACTGTCATTTCATCTTTTTCAGGACAGCTTTTATGGCATTATGGGTAAACATAAAGACCCTTTCCGTACAGTTCCATCTATTATCTTACAACATATTTTACTGCAAAGATACCTAACCCATACAATATTAAACCATATTGTGATTTGATTTTTTCTTAGCTTGATGTATAAACCCACCCACTGCATTATTGTCTGAATATAAGTTTCATGTAAATTTTCCACATCCTACTGCCATTAAACTAAGACTGCGATTCAGTAACAATCAATACTCTTTTATTGAATCTTCATCATGTAAAGAAAATGACAATTACATGATCTCAATAGAAATTTTGAATGCATTGATTCACTTGGTTTGCATATCTTTAATAGCTTGATCCACACAAATTCTTGGTTTTCAAAAGCTATGAAGCACTTATGCTTCTTAATGTCTCTGTTATTAATGTTTTATACACAATCCAAGCCCCAAAGGATCTGGGTTTTTAAAATAAGAGATAAAGTGTAAAAAAATAAAAAGCAACAAATAATTTATTTTCTTCCATTTATTCAGCCTCCCATCTCATAACAATTCTGAGTGGTTTAAAAACAATACAATAACATAAAACATAAACAACAGCTGAGGAAATACTCTAAAATAGATTCTCTGTAACTGCATGGGCAGGACTGAGCTTGTACGTAAATGAATGGAAATATCTTCTCCCAGAAGCCTTCTGGGTCTATACAATTTAAGTCCTTTGATGCAGTAGTTTGGTAGTTATTGCAACTATAGGTAATCCTTGCTAATGACTGGAATTAGAAACAAGAGTTTCACATTGATAAGTAACATAGTCAAAAAGTGTGATGTCACTTGAATTTTGTTTGCACCAACACTTCCAGCAGTCACTTTGCAACAACACTTCCAGCAGTCTCAACTATTGTCGTTAAGCAAGGACCTTGTGGAACCAGGACTTGATTATTCCTACTGGCTTTCCCATAACCTTGCTTGTGGGAAGACCTCAGGGAAGATTGCAGTCACAATTATGTGAACATGGGATGCTGCAATGGTTGAAAATCTGGCTGCGTGCTCAAATTGTGATCACATGATGCAGGCACACGGCAACAGCCAGCCCTACAATGACCAATCATTAGTATCACTTGTTCAGTGCTGATGCAAGTTCAGTCACTGAATGAATGGTGGTTAATCCAGGCATACTGGTACTGTCTATTTTCCAGGAAGTGCCTCACTTGGTGAGCCAGGAAACTAGGTCTCCCACAATCTGTGTTTCTTTCTAGCACATTAAAAGGGAAAAAAAGCAATGAAAAAAGAAAATAAATTCTATATTGCTACTGCCCAACCTTATAGCACTGAGGCGTTTAGCTAAAAGAATGTTAGCTCCTTACCACCTCTGTGGGTACACAAATTTCACAAGAGATAGTTAAAATCACACTTTATTAGGGAGGCAAAAGGAAAACATGTAAAAATTATGTTTTTATATTATGTAGTCAACAAACAAAACATTAGTGTCAAAGGAAATAAAACTATATATAGTTGTTCAGATCACAGACATCATCTTAAAAGAATGTCTATGGAGATTCTCAAGTCATCTATGTTGTGGTTGTCCCAAAGGTGCTTTTTCAAAAAGCAACTGGACTTTGTTTTTTTCCTTGAAGATGTTTCACTTCCAAGAAGGTTCTTCAGTTTTAACTTCAGAATTGAAGAAGTTTCATGGATGAGAAGCAAAACATTTTCAAGGAAAAAACAAAGATAGTCCAGTTGCCTTTTGAAAAAGCACCTTTGACACATCTTAAAAGAATTTTGCACACAAAAATAGAAATTAGAATCTCTGGCACACCACAAAAAGATGCTAATCTGCTCTTTTTTACATACAGCTCTGCTGTACTGGTACTGAAGGTCCAATTTACAAAACACAGTTCTTGAAATGGTATAGAATTAATCAATGTCTGGTACTAATTACACATGAAGATAAAATTAAAGAAAACAATCATGTCATATTACTAACTTTTTTTCTTTTCCTATTGAGAATTGATGCTCTTTTGGAATTTATGTCAATTTGTTACTGAAAATCCATTATTCCTGTATATTCCAAATTAAATTTGAGGTCAAGAACAGTTCTTCAGCTTTGGCCAGCAACTTCTGTCTCAGTTAAAACAAAAATTAAAACATTCCTCTAGCTTAAAAGGGGGAGATACGGGATCATTTGCAGTCTCATGTGTAAGTAGAATATATGCAATTTGTCTGCTGTGGAGATGAATTCTGATGGAATGTGGACATGATAGCTTTACAACTGTTAAGAATGTGAAGTAGCCACAATAGCAAATGCAGGTAGTCTTTGACTTAAAACAGTTCATTTGGCGACTGTTCAAAGTTACCACGGCTCTGAAAAAAGTTGACTTATGACCATTTTTCACACTTACAACCATTGCAGCATCCACATGGTCAAGTGATTAGACACTTTGCAACTGACTCATATTTATGACGGTTGCAATGTCCCAGAGTCACGCGATCACCTTTTACAACCTTCTGACAAGCAAGGTCAATGGGGAAGCCACATTCACTTAACAGCTGTGTTACTAACTTAACAACTGCAGTGATTCACTTGACTGTGGCAAGAAAGGTCATAAAATGGGGCAAAACTTAGTTAACAAATGTCTCACTCAGCAACTGAAATGTTGGTCTTAATTGTGGTCAATAAAATAAATAATACCAATAAAACAAACGTTTTACTTAGTACCAAGAAATTCATAAACTGCTTTGCTATGGTCATTTGCAAACTGAGATGCTAATACTATCCTAAAACTGACATGCTGGATCTCATTTGAGGGGCACTTAGGGAAGAACCTCTGCAGTTGATCTTTAGTTCTTGGCAGATATCCTAGCACTGAAGGGATCCAGAAATTAAATGAATCCAGAAACTCTTGGACGCCAAAGAAATGTGTTGACATAATGCTCAGTCCCAGATCCAATTAATTTAAGCATAATAGGGGTTAAGAATTGATCTTTGACCAGTAACATAGGTGTGTCCCTTGCTGCTTTCATGTTTCTGACATGAAATCAACCTTAACACAAAAAAACCACAATGTCCTATAACAATAACTTTTCACAAACCTTGTGTAGCAATTTCATAAATAGGATTTGCACATAAGTGATTGCTATTAAGTCGGGTACAATATAAGTACGTACAGAAAACAATTTAATAGGGAAAGGAAAAAAAAATCCTGACTGGCATTTCATGAAGCTAACAATTTACCTATTACCTATACAGCCTTCCTTTAAAAAATTTTTTTGGGGGGGTTGATGTTCTTTTTGGAAAGGAAAACACTATTTTCTCACAGCTATTTAAGGTCCTCCAAAGGCCATTTCTTCTCTTAAAAAGCCACATCCCTTCCTGTTTCTATGTAATTCTATTAAATATAGATTTAAAAAGCAAGTATAGTTATGCAACAAAACAGCTGGTGCCTTGTGATGTCTGAATATTGGGTTTTAACTTGAATTTTGCGGCTGGTTTCACAAACAACGGTCCTCAGACCTCAGCCCACAAAACCTTGCTTATCAGCCTCTTCCCCATTTACACCTAAACGAAAATCTACGGAGTCGGAGCCTCCCTCCTTTGACTGTCCACGACGGACCACGTTCCCACGACCCAACCACGTTGTCCACCCGGCCACTCCTGCAAAGGTGGCCAATTTCTCCCGTTGATCTCCGATTCCCCCTTCCCGCTCCTTGTTTCCCTTTCTCCTTGAATCTCCGTGTTCTTAGGGAAGGATCCAAGCCTTCTTGCCCCGAAACTAAACCCAGCGGCACCCCTGGGGGAGGTGGGGGACGGGGCTCCTCCACTCCGCCACCTCAGCGACCCCCCGCTTCTCGCCCCGCGGCAGCTGATCTCTCGCCCTCGTCCACCCCGAATCCCGTCGGAGCCCGGCTTGATTTTCTTCAGCGCCCAGCGGCTCCCCCTCGCTGCCGGCTTCCTGTGTTGCAAGGAGAGGTGCGGGTAAAAACGAAACTCCCGCTTCCGCCCAGGTAAGAACAAGCCAGGATCGCCCAGCGACAGGTCTCGCCCCCCCCAGCCGAACAGGTAAGCTTTTCTGGCGATCCGGGCGCGCTCCCGGCCACCTTCCCGCCTCCGGGAAGCCCCCGTTGGCCCTCCGGCAGGGGGAGGAGAACCGGCAGGCAGGCAGGCGCTGGAATATGCAGGCAGTAGGGCTTTTGCGTTGCGCCCGCCGCCCACTTCCTGAAGGCTGGAAGCGTAATGGGAAAAAAAAAAAGACTTGGGGAGAACTTGTTGCGCTTCGGGTGGGCGGGTTTGCCGAGCCTTTCTGGTGGGGCGTCCCTCCCTCCTGGCGGTAGGGTTTTTCCTTGAGGCGTCTGGAGCTATTATCTGACTAGATCCGATCCCGATTGCCCCTATAGATGCTGGAAATCCTACTGGATTTCCTCGGGTGACTTTGCCCCCGTCTCCTGATCGTGGCTTATTTTTTTAAAGTCGCCCGGGTTGAAGCCTGAGGGAACAGTTTACAGCCGCTAAAGCTAAGTGCAAAGTACAGGCGTGACGGGATATTTTCAGCTTGGTCGGTAAACGTTCAACAGCAGCGGCGGTGTTGTGGTTGTGCAGTCTTAGCTGCCAACGATCCAACAGTGCTGACCTTTGATTAGAGGCTGGGCTTGGATCTCTGCTGGCTTGGGTGCTCTTTCTTTGCTGGGAACTGTATTCGGGGAATAAACTCAAAAGTGAACGTAAGAAGAGGGAGCCTCCTTCCTTGGGGATCTCTGTATTGATCCTCAATCGACCTGCTGTTTCTGGGCCAAACAACCCACCATCACTGATCGAGAACCTCAAGGTTTGATATTCCTATGTGTTGGGGGAACCCCAGACTTGTGCAATTCAGTTCCCAGAATTCTCTCTCTGTCGCACAAAAATATTACTTGTATAAGAGTAACTCTAGTTCACTAAGTGTAGATATTTATGTACTGAATAGCAAAGAACATATGGAAGAGGAATGGAAAGTATGTTTTTTAGGATAGCTTTCTTTTTTTCACTTTGGAAATTAAGTACAGTACTAATGCTAGGTAACTTCATTATGAAATCAATATTAAGATAGATTTGCTTCAGAGTGCATTTTTAACACCCAATCTAAAATTCACAAATGAAGCAAAATTTCAGTGTTATTTTTTAAAAAATAAAAGAGGGGATTCTTTCAATGTTCTACTTAAATCTGGACACACTGGGACAAGTAGAATATTATTGTCCAAGAGGGTTTATTTATTGTGGTATCTGTTGTGTAAGGATGCTTCAAATCAGAAGAGGGCTGAGATGATGATCGATATACGTAATATCCTAGAATTTTCAGTTTCTCTTTTTGGTGAATTTGCATCTTTTGCAATTGTAGGATCACTATATGCTTGAGAAATCCCAGTGAGTTTCCAAGTGCAGTCAGGTTTTAAAGGCCTGTCATGCATATGTAACTATTAATACACAAAAGGCCAAATAAAGAAACTTGAGACTGTGATGTAATAAAACACATACCTATCCAGGGAGTAAACTCAGTACAGTTTCTGAATAGGCATACTAATAATCATCTGCAAATACCATTAAATAAACACAGTGTGACTTATTTAACTTATATGTGACTGATTTTATTCCTTAGCTCTCAATGATGTCAGCCAATGTTACATGCCTATCCAAAAGTAATCCTGTTTGAAGTCTGTAGGATTTTATTTTTAATTGGTACACGGTTGCAGCCTAAGGATTTCCATTTGGTGAGACTTTTTTTTTAAAACTGATCTTCCATATGCTCTAAAAGTAAGGAGGGTTGGGCCTGAGTTAGTACTGGAACTGTAAACTAGACTGACAAGTTGAGAGAACATCTGGAAGAAGATACATGGATGTATCCATGAGATAACTGAGATTTAAGGTAGACTTAACCAAGCTTTATATTTAAGCATGTATGAGATCAGTATGTTTTCACTATACAACAGAGCAAGGACTTCCTAATTGGAAAATGATAATGATTCTAAATTACAGTTCTAAACAATTCCATTCCATTGTCAGTTTACATATGAGGTTTTATTTTTAGCTGAGAGCGATGGAAAATATGGAATGCAAATCCCAATTTTGTTCTTGCACTCATCATGCTATGCAAGCATAATATGGTGGCTTAACATTATACATAAATATAAACAGAAAATGTTCCTGAATACTGTGCGATGTAAATTGGCCAGTATTACCTTGAACTGATTTATTTTATCTGTAGAAGAGAGAGAATTTTGCATTCAACATAGGAAGCCAAGGATAAACCACAAATTTTGTTAACATGGCTTCTGTTTATCTTGGTATGATTATTCTATTTATCTATGATTCTTGATTCTATTGGTAGCAGTGCCCAGTTTATACATATTATAATAATAATATGTATATGAAAGTAATATTAATTTAAGTAATAGCTGGCAACATGATGGAAAACTTTTTGTCTTGGTCTAGATTCTATCTCTGTGTGTAACAAGACAGTACAGGTATGATTTATGAACACAATTGAGCCCAAAATTTTGGTTGCTAAGCAAGGCAGTTTTAAGTGGGTTTTGCCCCATTTTACCACCTTTCTTGCCACAGCTTTTAAGTGAATCGCTACAGTTGTTAAGTTAGTAACAAAGGTGTTCAGTGAATCTGGCTTCTCATTGACTTTGCCTGTCAGAAAGCCGCAAAAGGTGATCAAATGACCCCAGGACACTGCAACCATCATAAATACATGCCAGTTGCCAAGTGTCCAGATTTTGATCATGGGGATCCCCATGCAATGGCCATAAGTGACTTATGAAAAATGGTCATAAGTCACTGTTTTTTAAATGCTGTTGTAACTTTCGTCACTAAATGTAAATTGAGGACTACATGTATTTAAATAATCTTATTGCTTGTTTAAGATTGAAATCTTCTTTGAACCCACGGTAATACTTTTACACACATCTATATCTTTTTAGAGTTACTGCCACATTAAAAGGGTACAGAAAGAAATATAATATGCACTTCTTTCTGTACCCTTTAATGCGGCAATAAGTCTAAATAGGCATATGTATATGTAAATGTGTACTTGCCATTTATGTTCTTCAGAGTAAGATATGTTGAAAAATAAAGCTTAATCTGCATCTTCATTCTAAAATTTAGGCCATATTGAATCTACAGTGCAGATAAGCCAGGATGCCAGAAAATCCAATTGCAGGTAAGTGTGTTTGAAATAAGCTTATCACATGGTTGAAACATTTCAATTATCTTAAGTATGTTTTTTTAATGAATTGTTTATGATGTTTTGGGGGATCTAACAGATAAGCAGCAGATCCTGAGGATTCTGGAGCGTCTACTAACGAAACTTCATGAGAAAGGAGACACTTCACACAGTGATAATCTGGCTTTTCTATACAATACTCTTAAGAGCCCTTTATTCAACCATGTGCTGACTCTTCAGCAGTCAATAAAGCAGCTGAAAGAACAAGTGAGTAATAAAAGAGAAAGATTTGATGGATGCTGATTGGTTATGTTTGCAAGATAGTTTTGAAGTAGTAGTAATGTTTGTGGGAAGTATCAGGATCACACCAAGATGACTTATCACTTTGCTGTTTGTATGTACACTGAGAGCTTTGCACTAGGGACAAATTCCTTGTGTGTCCAATCTCACTTCGCAAATTAAGAATTCTGTTCCGCTCCACTCCGCTCCGCCCTATTCCTATTCGTATTCTGCTTCTTTTCTAATTCATTCTTTAGTAGTTCATTTGAAATAGCTGAAGTTATATAAATAGTGGACAGGATTCTGAGTTTCCAAAAGCTTTTCATCAGACATGATGGTTTTATGGAGGAAGAAGAAAAAAGAGGGCGATAACTAATACAACTGAAGTTCAGCAACATTCTGCTTTCTCTACCTGCCACTTCATCTAGACATTCTCAACCTTGGCAACTTTGAAATGTATAGCCTTTAACTCCTCCAAACTACCAAACAATCAGTTGTGGGTGCTCCATCACTAGAGGTTTTTAAGAAGAGATTAGACAGTCATTTGGCTGGAATAGTATAGTGTTTCCTGCTTGAGCAGGGAATTGGACTAGAAAACCTCCAAGGTCCCTTGCAGCCTTGTTATTGTGCTCTGTTAAAACTCCACATCCAGCATAATTATGACCTGTTAGAAGAAATATACTGGTCGTGACAAATTTGACATGGCAAATCAGGGAAGAGTGATATTTCCACAAATAGTCCTTAACGTATGACCAGTTAGTTCAAAGTTAAGACAGCCCTGGAAAGGTTTTTTTTAGCTCATAATGCACTTTCAACTGTACCCCTCATTTTCGTGATTACGATCTGGATGCTTGGCAGCCTGTTCCCACTTACAAGTGGTTGCCAAGTGCCTCATGATAATGGGATCACATTTGCAATCTTTAGTGCCAAAGTCAGTTGGGAGGCAGCAAGGAAGGTTGCAACTGCACCTGTCTGCTGAGAGGACTTCCTCTCATCACTGGGGCCACCTGGCTGATGGTGTGGCCTACCAAAAGGAGCTACCAAGGGGAGCAGAAATGGAACTCAGATCCAGAATATCCAAACTCCTTTGAGACAATCCACCAGAGCAGTTTCCTTCCATGCATGTTCCACTTAACAATCCGGGAGATTGCTTAATGACCACAACTGGGATTGCAGTCATTGAGTGAAGCAGTCACACTATCTCACTTAACAACTGCTTTGCTTGGTGACTGAGATTTTAGTCCCAATTGTAGTCATAAGTCAAGGATTACCTATGTGCGAAAATACATGGCAGAACTGAACAACTTTGACAGTTAAAAAATAATTAAGAACACTTTATTAAAAGATATAACACTAAGAATTAGATCAAGGTTTATTTATTATATTTTATATTTTTATCCTGATTTTCTGATAAAGATCTCAGAGCATTTACTTGATTTGTCTCCACAATCACATTGGTATAAACGTTGTGGAATAGCCTTGGTTTAAGACAAGAAAAAGCCGCAAATCAAATTTTTTTAAAAAGTATAAATAGTCCCAGACCAAAAATAATGAAAAATCAGCATGTAATACAATAACTACTGTATAAAATAAAAATTTAAAATTGCAAGAAAACTCTAAAGCAATTAGCAGGTAACCGTGAATAACATAAAGGAGGAACCAGATGGCTTTTAACAGCTACAGTTATGGATAAGAATTTTGCAACCTTCTTAGAGGTTCATGAAAGGTAATCAGCCAGAAGAGTAACAGCCTTCATCACATTGACAATTAGTGTTATTAACGATTGGAAATATGAAACCTGATCACCGTTGAGTGTGCAATAGACATTTTAATAGCAGTTGTGAGACAGATTCTACCTCTAAGTTTGAATAAAAACAAGTTCAGCTTTCATGTGAGAATCTTATGTTTCTGTTATTGCCCTAATAGTTGCACCCCTATCTGGGCCAAAGTAAATAGTCTTCTATTGTATATATGATATTACAGTATTATCTATAGCAGCTGCCACTGTAATTTTGAAGATATATTTATCTGGATCATCTCCAGTCTTCACCTGATATTCCCAAAAGCATTACATCACTTCAGTTAATAGCTGTCATAAAGATTGTATTCTTGTCTCAACAGTCTACAACAGAGACTGGTTTTGTGACTTCTGTGGTAACTCCTATGCCAAAATGTGTTTAAACTGTATTTTATTTGATTCAGAATTACAGGATGCTTTTTATTTATATGGGCTTATATTCCAACCTAGTAAGAAAGCTTTAGGGAGTAGCATGTTATTAAAACATATATGGTTACAGTTTAGTCCCTCATGAATTGCTGATGCACACCATTTCTTTAAAAAGCTATAAATCATTATAGTGCCATATTTTCTTGTCAGTTTTCAAAAGCAAAGCGCCTAAACCTCAGAGCCAGAAATGTGTCTGATAGAAAAGAAATGCTATCCAGTTTCAGATATTCTGTTCGCTGTAACTTTTAAAAAAATCTTCGAGTTAGTCTTGATTCTTAGCGACCATATAAATGAGTCCATGCAGTTTTGTTGATAAATTTTCAGAAGTGATTTGTTATTGTCATCTTCCTATAGCTGAGAGAAAGTCACCCAAAGGCCATCTAAGTGGTTTCTGTGCTTAAGGCAGGATTAGAATTGGGTGAAATTCAGCAGGTTCTGACAGGTTCCGGAGAACCAGTAGCAGAAATTTTGAGTAGTTCAGAGAACTGGCAAATACCACCTCTGGCTGTCCCCAGAGTGGGTTGGGAATAGAGATTTTGCAGTATCCTTCCCCCAGGAGTGGGGAAGGAATGGGGATTTTGCAGTATCCTTCCCCTGCCACACCCATCAAGCCACACCACACCATACCACACCACGCCCAACAAGCCACGCCCACAGAACCGGTAGTAAAAAAATTTGAATTTCACCACTGATTAGAATTTATGGTCTCCTAGCTTCTAATCCAAAATCCTCTAGTTCTAAAATGTGCGGTGTGAGGACAGGAGCAGAATGAAGAGGCACTGATGATTTGTCCTTGAACATTAAAAGAGGTTTTGTGGATTTTTGTGATTTTTTTTTGTCTTTGAAAATGAAGATGCAGATCACTATGATCAACTATATCATTCTGAGAAAATACATACAGATCAAGCTCATTAAAAGTAGTCCTTGACTTACAACAGTTCATTTAGTGGCTGTTCAAAGTTATAATGTCACTGAAAAAAGTGACTTGACCGTTTTTCACACTTATGACACTGGCAGCATCCCCATGGTCACGTGATCAAAAATCAGATGCTTGGCAACTGACTTATATTTATGATGGTTACAGTGTCCCAGGATAATATGATCACTTTTTACGAACTTCTGTAAAACGGGGCAAAACTCATTTAACAATGAGTTTAGCAACCAAAATGTTAGGCTCAATTGTGGCCGTAAATCAAGGACTACCTGTGTTATCTGTTACTTTTTCACAGTTGGATTGGCTGGATTATGTATTTCCCAAAAATAAAAATACCCCAACAATCCTGAGAAGTTTATTATTTCTGGAGTTTAAAAATTCTTTTATGTAAGAAAACAAAGAACGTGAAATAACAAGAAGAATAATGAATAAATTCTAAAGTATAAAGGTCAGGTTATATTAACAATTCAGGATAATTATTTTTTTCTATCTTGCTTTTAGTTACAAAATAATTCTCTTTTGCAGGTTTCATACACTTGAGGTAAATAATAAGGTGAATATTGGCATGTTCACTTACTCATTGATTCCGTAATAATCCAGAAAGGAAAGTTGATTTTCAAACTGAACTTCCATCTTATTTAAGCAATACTATATGCCCACTAATACTATTATTTTCTATTAATTGTTACGTATTTAGAATTTATGGTAACGTCTTGTCTTGTTCTTCACAGCTTAGGTATCTGCCTCCAGATCGTTCAGTGGATTTTGATTTTACGAGGCGAGGGTTGCTGGTATTTGATGCTGACCCACATCCTGTTGTTAATGGGAACATCCAAAATGATAAGCAAATGGCTCCACTAATTTCCAGATTTGAAGTGGATGAATTTAATTTGATAATCCAAAAGATGGCAAAGGTAAAAAAGCAGCGGTGCATTATATAAAAGTTTCCTTTTTATTCCAAACTGTATGGTTACTAAAGTCAGTTTCGAAATCATGAATTAACTTTTTAAAACCAAGTTTCATTGCTTCCTTAGTATATATACACAGCTTAAGACCCCTCACAGGCATAAAGTACCACCAAGCTTGGTGCTGCTTACCAAAGATAGTATTTTGATATTGAATAAAGTTACTTATACTTTATGGCAATTAATAACGCCAATTCGAAACAAGGTGGATGCAATTTGGACTCCTCGCTTTGTGACCCATGATCCTTGCTTAACGACAGCAATGGAAATTCACAGGATTGCCATTGCTAAGTGATGCAGTCACATAATGTTATGCTTTATGGCTGCATTGCTTAGCAATGGAAATTACCATACTAAGCAAGGACTAGCTGTATTTATTTAGGAGAAATGGTGTGTGTGTGTGTGTGTGTGTGTGTGTGTGTGTATGTATGTATGTATGTATGTATTTATTTTATTTGATTTATATGCTGCCCTATCTCCATAGGACTCAGGGGGGCTCACAACAATTAAAATATCCAAGTGTGTGTGTGTGTGTGTGTGTGTGTGTGTGTGTGTATATGTATATGTATATGTATATATAAAAACTTGCTATAAAAATGGTTTGTCGTGAATGCGACTGCTTGAGGGCTCCTGGATTGGAGCTGAAAGGCGAAAGGGAAGCAGTATGCTCCCTCCCATATTGGGGTAGATCAGGTGCTTTGACAGAAAAACACTTAATACACACACACACACGCTCGCGTGTGTGTGTGTAAGTTCAGTTTGAAAAAGAACTTTCTGGAATATTATTGAATCAATGAGTAAGTGAACATGTCAATATTCATCTTATTATTTACCTCAAGTGTTTGAAACCCCCAAAAGAGAATTATTTTGTGATACACACACTCTCTCTCTCTCTCTCTCTCTCTCTCTCTCCCTTTCTCTCTCCTACTATCTGTCTGTCTGTCTGTCTGTCTGTCTGTCTCTCTCTCTCTCTCTCTCTCTCTCTCTCTCTTTCTCTCTCTATATATATATAGTGTGTGTGTGTGTATATATATGTATAAAGTTATACACACACACACACACACACACATTTAATATGGCTTTATAGCAAATGGAATAGGCTGGTCTAGGAAGAGAGGCTTCCCTGCCGTTGCCCCCATTTTGACAAACATCTTGTGCCAAGAGGTGAAAAACGCCCCAGTCTCTTGACCGTCTGTAAATTGGTCAAATGTTGGCTCTGCAGCCTCTTTTATGGGAGGATCTAGCAGCCATGGGGCTGACTAGTTCATTGTGAGTCTCGCTCGCATGTAATAATTTGATGCTAAATGGCCTCCCCTTTTGCTGTTTAATTCTCATTATTCTAAAATTTTGAATTTTTAACCCTAATTTTTAATTTCTAATGTTAATTTATATACTTTGTTTTATTTAACAGTTGTATTATATTGAACACATCCCAGAGAACCTCTTTGAGGGAGACGTTAGGTTTAGGAATATGAAATATAAATAAATATAAATAAATGATTGATGTTTTGACCATGAAGAAAATACTTTTTAGATTCTGCAGGTTTGGGAGATATTTTCACTCACGGTGTAATGCAAATCTTAGTCATCTTTTATTAATAGAAAATGATCTTTTGCAATTGTAGAAATATTGTATTTATAACATTACTTTTCTCCTTCACAGGGCAGGCAAATTGAGTATATAGATATAGAGAAACCATTTAATAGGGGCCTTGGATTTAGTGTGATTGCTCTTAAAAATCAAAGCTTTGGGGAAGTTGGTATCTTTGTGAAAGAAGTACAGCCAGGAAGCATAGCAGCCAGGTAAGGAATTTAGCAAGACTTCTTGAGATACTCTGAGATGTCCTATTGAAAATTTATAAATTTTATAGTTTCCCTGGCCAGATGATAACTGGATCAGATTAGAAGAATGCACCTCATGTCAGTTTTGTAATGATAAATAGGATAATGGTGGTATAGTTAGGAAAAGAATTTCAATACAGGAAGTTCTCCACTTATGACCAAACTGAACCCAAAATTTCCAATGCTGAGCAAGACAATGGTTAAGTGCCCAATTTTACGACTTTTCTTGACACAGTTAAGTAAATCAGTGCAGTTGTTAAGTTGATAACACGCTTGTTAAGTGAATCTGGCTCCCCCCCCCTCGTTGACTTTGTCTGAAGGTCAGAAAAGGTGATCATGTGACCTCAGGACACTACAACCATCATAAATATGAGTCAGTTGCCAAGCATCCAAATTTTGGTCACATGACCATGGGGAGATTGCAGTGGTCCTGAGTGTGAAAAATGATCATAAGTCACTTTTTTCACAGCCGTTACTTTGGTCACTAAACAAATGGTTTAAGTCAAGGACAACCTGTAGTTGTGTTATGATGAGTACACAGTATTCTTCTCTGTTAAGAATACATTGAAGAGGCTGATGCAACTTAAATTATTTCTTGACATCTTCTGGGAATTATTTTGTCATGGTTCTGAAGTTCTGATTTCCTGCTGGAAGGGTGAGACATGTCTTTGTTCTTTTGCCCTCTCCTATTCAATAGTCCCAATTATACTTCTTGGTTTTTAACGAAACATGGTATGATGAAGAAGTAAAACAAATCACAGTGGAAAAGTTAGAATGAATCTGACTTGATGATGGACAAAAGGCCATTTGAAAGCATAATCATTGTCGGTGATATAGAGTTTTTAGTCTTCCTAGATAGAACTGAGTTATTTGGTTAATGAGTGCTTTATTAACACAGAATTTAATTTCTGAAAGAAAAACATGTCATCGTTAACCGTAGTTCATGACCTGATACTTCTTAGATGACCTGATACTACTTAGATAAACTTGGTCATAAATGTAGATAATCCGAATGTTATAGTTGATACTCATCCAATTGGTGCAGCACAATTCACAGTTGTCTATTTGACATATTTATGAAACAATTGGCAGAGAGTGAATGACATCATACTATACTATAGTTGTAATTAAAGACCAGATTAAAACAACCGTATCACAACGTTGTTTAGTGCAGTGTGCTGATTAAGCCTTTGTCTGGATTTGGGAATTTGCTGGCAATTTACATTGATCATACCCAACACTGTAACTCACTTCATATATAGATATAATATTGTAGAATAGTGCTGTTTGGCTGTTTGGTTGAATGGCTTTGAATTAGTATGTTATGTGAACCCAACCATTGCACTCTATACTTTATAATTTAGCATGCTTTACAAAACCTGTCAATTGTGTGTACTCAAAAAATAAGTACATAAATGGTGACTTAATGCAATATCACATTTTGCACCTGCATGCAAGAATCTGCTTGCTAATGCTTAATATACATGTGAGTTGTGTTACTTGTATTATCCTGTAACCATTTGATGAAAGATTTCTGCAGCACCTTTAACTATCACTTGTGTTTTTTCCAAGGGATCAAAGGTTAAAAGAAAATGATCAGATATTGGCTGTAAATCATACACCATTGGACCTCAACATTTCTCATCAACAGGCAATCCTATTGCTCCAACAGTCCACAGGCTCTTTACATTTGGTTGTGGCCAGGGGGCCCACCCAGAGCAGCAGTAGGAACTCCTCTGCTATGAATGATGCTAATGTACCTGAAATGGTAAGGTAATTTTTTTGTAAGAATCAAAATATGATTTTGCAAGAATATTCATCACATCCTTGCACATTAGACAAATTGGATTGTATAATTTTACTCCATGCAGTTTGTTAGTAGGTCAGATTTCTAGAAGTTTTTGAAATTCCCTTATTATTCTCATCATAGGTAACTTAATCAGCACTGATGATATTACCTAGTTTGGTAATGAAATGTTGCCAGAAAATCACCAAGCTCAGAGAGTGTCAACCCTGAGCTACAAATAATTGAAAACTTATCTATTTTCAGTCCTGTAATCTAAAATAGCAGGGTATCACATTTTTAGCTCTTAAATTACTTATTTTATACGGTATGAGTGTTTTTGTAAATATGCAAGTATCTGGTAATCTACTGAATTGAAGTATAGCTTCTGCTATTACCCTATTATATTTTTTGTTTTGTTTTCAGCATTTTTAAATTTTACATTTGTAGGAGCATAAATAAGAGCAATTGATTATAGTAATGAAACAAAATTGTGGTTTTAGTCCTTTACAGTATTTTTTTTTTAATTTGATTTATATGCCGCCCTTCTCCGGAGACTCAGGGCAGCTTACAATGCGTTAAGCAATAGCC
>JANHZT010004373.1:99027-114623 GCA_032468215.1 Stegonotus admiraltiensis | reverse complement strand
GAGAGGCTCCTCCACTTCGCTCTCCCCGCTGGACACAGCCTCTGGGGGTTCTAAAGGCTCGGGCATCGCCTCCTCTTTGGCCTCCTCACTGTCCGAAGCGATCGCCGGCTGCGCAGGTTGCAGGCACAACCCCACATCAGGATCCTTGACATCTGGATCCGCCACGATCTGCGCAGGTGGTGGGTGGGCCACAACACCTGCTCAGTGCCAATATACCTCATGGGATTCTGGAAGAGGTGGGGATAGACAGCTCCTATCAATTGACAAATCCATCCCCAGGGTTCAATCCCAGGCTCCTGTGTAGTTATACTGCATCTTTCTTTGTAGCTGGCTCCGGATGATGCCTGGCGCTGTCCCCACTGCCAAGTCCTTCAACAAGGCATGGTCAAACTCAGCCTGTGGACACTCCCCGATATCCTCATCATTCACTTGAAACGCTTCCGGCAGGTGGGAGAGCAGCGCCACAAGCTCTCCACTTTAGTTCACTTTCCCCTGCGAGGGCTTGATATGGCTCCCCACGTGGCCAAGCGCAGCCGTGGCAGCAAGTGGGGCCCCTGGAGGCAGTCCCTGCCAGAAGAGGACCAGTGTAATTTTCTCTACGATCTGTATGCCGTCTGCAATCATCATGGGAGCCTGCACGGTGGGCATTATACAGGTGAGCTTTCAGTAAGCAGACAGGGCTGCGACTGCGTTATCTCTGGCAATTCCAGCTGAAAGGTATTGAATTGGGGTTCACTCCACATCTCCTTAGGTGTTCCCCCTTCCTCACTTGACCTAAGCATAAAAGGGTGGGACTTCTGAATTCTGCATGCAGAAATGAATACTTCTGTAAGATGAAGCATTAAGGAAAATTGTGGAAATTTGCATAGTGATGCTATATTCTGCTTCTGTGAATGGATGGAGAAGAACAAGGAATAATTTGGCACATTCAAGGTCTCTGTAGCCCTGTTTTTCATTTCTGAGCTGTCTAATTTCACATTACTTTAAGAAATGTTGCTGAATAGTGCACTTAGCAAAAATGTTCTTGTACAGGACACTTAAGAACATATGAGATACAAGTAGTGATATGCAAACATTCCACTTCAAACTTTTTTGAGTTTGGATTCAAAACAGCTGTTTCAAACAGCTGTTCCCCATTTGAGACAGGCTGTTTCTATCATTTTGGAAGTGCTTTTAACTTGAATCAGCTCTGTTTCAAGCTCAAAACACTTCCACAGTTATCAAAACAGCCTGTCTCAAATGCAGAACAGTTTGTTTCAAATGTCAGAAAGCTGTTTTGAACTTTATAGGAAATGTTTCAAATCCAAAACAGCTCAAATACCAAACATTTGGCAATACCTGTAAAAACAAGTAACCCCATCAGTAGGAGTGAGAATTTCCAAATCTTGTTTTAATCACATTGACCTTCACAGAACAATGTTGCTACTTTCTAGCAATGTTTCCTCCTGACTTCCTTCCCTCTCTAGAAAAGCAGAGTATTTATTTATTTATTTATTTGATTGATTGATTGATTGATTGATTGATTTTTATGCCGCCCATTTAAAACCATTTAAAAAGATATTAAATAATTTCAGCCCACAATTTAAAACACCCCAATAAAATCAAATTACAAATTAAAACCGAAAGATGGGATTAAGCCAGCCCGGCTAGATGAAATAAGTGAGTTTTAAGGGCCCGACAAAAAGTCCGAAGGTCTGGGATCTTACGTATCCCCCGGGATAGGTCGTTCCAGAGGGTGGGTGCCGCCACAGAGAAGGCTCTCCCCCTGGGGGTCGCCAGCCAACATTGTCTGGCCAACGGCACCCTGAGGAGCCCCTCTCTGTGCGAGCGTACTGGCCAGTGGGAGGCGATTGGCGGCAGAAGGTGATCTCGTAGATTTAATACACTGGTGAGGTTATTGTGAATTTCTCACCACTGCCAAGTTAGAGAAAAGTTTAGAAGCTCAGTTCACTTTCCAATTTGTCAGCTAATATGGTCCTCCCTCTGTCTCTAGCTTATTGTTACAACAGCTTGGACGGCCGCTGGTACAGCTATGATGATAGCACCGTGGATCCAGTCATGGAAGAGGACATCAGTACACGTGGTGCCTACATCCTTTTCTATCAGAGACGAAATGTAGTTCCAAGCTGGCCTGGAGGAAGCTCTGTTAGAGGTTTGCAAGGGTTTCTTGGCCCACCCCTTATTTCCTATGCATTGATTAAATTCTATGACATTTACTGATGATATTGAGACATACCTAAACATGCTAAATAATTCCTGCCTTGCCTTTTAAAGATTGACCCTGAAGGTCATATGGCCCCTATTTAATCCAAAGTAACTGTTTGCAACCTTTGGTTTGTCTGTCATATACAATATATATTCCCAACTCTTCTCCAAGAAGATTTGAGCGATCAAGAGAAGCCCTTTCGTTACTTCTAGCATGTGACATTTTATGACTACGTGGTTTATAATAAAAAGTTGAAGGCAATCAGAGGTATGTTTTGTACTTGAAGCAAAAAGATTCTCACTCCCCATAGCAATATGTTTGTTTGTGGAATGGAAGATAGAAGGATATTAAATGATTGTCTTTCAGACAATCTGTTTCCCTGAAAATAAGCCCTATCCTGAAAATAAGCCCTAGCATGTATTTTACGTTTGCATCTAATATAAACCCTTTCCCCAAAATAAGACCTACTTAAGAGCCTGCGCAGCCAGCTGCCTGCCCATTCCATCTGGTTGCTCGCAGGGCTATGAAGCGGGGCGGGGCAGGGTAGTGGTGGAGCTGTCCCATGCCCTACACTGGCTTACCTCAGGGCCCCTGCAGCGAAGTCATCCATGCACTGACACCTCCCTCATGACAGCAGACCAGCAGTCATGTGCAGCAGGAGCCCATGTGACCACTGGCCCACTTTTACTTGCCTGCGGCTGCAATGGAACAGGAGGCCGAGAGGTGCTTTAGTGCCATGGCTGCAAGACGAGGCAGGTGCCAAGGTGTGGATGGCCTGACTGCGAGGGCCCTGAGGTAAGCTGCTCAACCCCCCCATCTCACCTTGTGACCATGGCACCAGCGTGTCGCTCAGCCTCCTGCTCCGCTGCAGCCGCAAGCAAGCAGAAGTGGGCCAATGGCCACGTGGGGTCCTGCTGGATTCGGCTGCTGGAACTACTGCCACAAGGCAGCTGTTGGGGTGTGGGTGGCCTGGCTGCAGGGGCCCTGAGGTAAGCCAGTGTGGGGTGCTTGGGACAGCTCCATCCCCCTGCCTTGCCTTGTGGCGGCAGCGCTGGTGCGCTGCCTCCTGCCCCGCCATGAGCAAGTAGAAGTGGGCTTCCCATACATGGAAAAAAATTAAAACACCCCCCCAAAATAAGCCCTAGTGCTTATTTCGGGGCCCAAAAGAAAATAAGACCGTGTGTGTGTGTAAAAATACACATATACACACACACACACGTATATCTATATGAATGTACACACACACATAGCCAAATGGAATTATTTCCTCTGCATCCCTTTCAGTTTAGCACACAATGCAGAGGAAAAGATTCTCTCCGCAACGCTTGCATTTATTTTTCTTGCAGGATCTACCAGCTCTTCCATTTCAGAGCATTGGCTGACACGGCTCAGTCGAAGCAGCAAACGAGAGAGCCTGGTGTCCTGGAGCTCAACAACCTGTCCATCTCTGCCAAAATCATCTCACTCACCTACGCTCATCAGTGCCAGCACCAGCCAGGAGAAAGGTATCCTGTCTTCCTTATTACGCTTACTTTCCACAAAGCCATACATGAACAAAGCTCATCTTTGTTCTCCTCTTTATATGTTTCCAGATCTTTGGGCTGCTTCCTTTCTTTAAGTCTAGAAGTGTGGGTCTCATCCTGCCCCAGAAAGCAATACAGTTCTAGTTACAGAAACCAGACTTTCTAGGTGTTCTTTTTAGTGCACCTTTCACTAGCCCCCATTACATACACAAATAATTCTCAGACACATTAGACTTTTGTCCTATGGGAGGAGTCAATTTAAAATAAATAATAATATCTAGGGCCACTCATTAGACCACTCTAATAATATGCTTTTGAGTGATGGGGAAGTTGTCTCTCCATTGCCTTCTGGAGTCACAGTGTGGATGAAAATAAATAATTTATCCGCAAATCAGAAAAAAATTAATTCTTTCCATCAGTCCATCTCTTTTTGTTATTGTTTTATACTTGGTCTTTGGCATTAGCAGCAAGCAGATGGGATATGTCTCCTTTGCCACTATACTATATGCTAGAAAAATAGCACATGAGTAGTTGGAGGGAAATGATGAAAAATGGAAGAAATGGATTTGAGAAAAAGGGAGATTTTCTGATTTGGACTAAAATCTGAATTGTAGAATATGTGGGGGATTCATAAAGATTTCTTAGCTTCAGAAATAGACGTCTTGCCAAGATTGTTGTTAATGTTTTGTTAAAATTAGTTTGAATTCGGCTTTCAAAACAAATTGGGCTTTCAAATATATTTTATTTCCACAGAACTCCTGAGAATTGCTGCCATTACTGTCTATGTTCTTTTCTAGGAGGATTTGAGTCTCGTCCCTTGGTTCGGGGTGTGCAAGGCAGAAGTGTCAGCCTGAAAGCTTCTTCTAATAAGGCCAAGCTAGGCATCCCCAAGGCCTTACCCTTGCGGTGGTCCTTCACCTCCAAAGATTGGCCAGCAGAGCCCTCCAGGGAGCTTGTAGAGTATCTGGAGTCTGGTCGCAGACCTTGGTTCACAAAAGAGTCCATCGTCCCTCTCATAACTAAGGAAGGGGAAGACAATGAGCTTACGTTCACCAAAGCTAATCCTGCTCTGACAAGCATGGGTCCAACTGAGACCAGTGGCAAAACCACCACTGCCATGGAAAATTTAAACACTCTGAAACGGGTAGTGAAGCCAAAGGAAGAAACAGGTGAGCAGCCACGGACACCCAAAAAACTGGTGCTATCTCTCAGCACGGTACCTCCAGTAAAAGATGAAGAACCTAAGACCAAAGCTAATATCAATGGGACCCTGCGCATTGGTTCAAACGTGACCTCTTCCAACCGGGGGGATGCAGAACAAAAGGCCGGGCCCGGGCTTAGGGAGAAGGAGCCAGAGAATGAGAAACAATCAGAGGGGAAGTTGGCAGTCTTCAGAGTTGGGTTTTTGCGAAAAGACCCCAAGCGACACAGTGAATCTCCCAGACATGCTATTATGACATCTTCTACAGCCTCCTCTCAGGCATCCTTCTCCAATGGAACACTAAATATTTTCCCTGGCAGCAAGACAAACAACACCCTGAATCCCAGATCCACAGAGGGGCTGTCCAATGGACGGATCTCCCGTTCTGAGGTGGACATTAAGCGCGCTCAGAGCACCTGCAACAGCAAGGGAAGGAATGACTGGTTACTGAGCAGGTCAACTACTCTCTGCAAGGCAAACAATGGGACCTTGCAGGCCTCCATGCCACCACTCACTTTAGAAGGCGTTTCCTGTGGCACCTTCCAGCGGGCAAGGTATCATACCGCATCCTTGGGCAGGAGGATAATAGTACCAGAATCCAGCTTCTGAACTACCTTGCAGCTCTACCTGAAATAGCAGTATCATGTCAACCTTTGGTGCTTATAAATTCTCAGGCCTTTGAAGAAGCTCTGCCAATTGATGGAAAGCTTGGACACTCTTTGCTTTCTATTGGTTTGTTCAGACAAAAGTTACTAAATCCAAATGGTGCTGATGAACCTGTTTAGCCTGGGTGTATGGATGCAGCAGGGATCTTGTAGACCAAGATGTTAAAAATGGGGGAAAGGCAAATGTGGGGGAAGATGTTAAATTATTTATTCTGCAGTTTAACTGGGAACTTTTGAAAGGATATGCTGCTTTGTAACAGCATTTATTTTGGTACCAAGGTGTAGAAAGGATAAAGAATCTAAACATTGCTCTATGCAATCATCCCAGTGTTTATATTTTCTGCAAAACTTTGGGTTTTACAGATCTATTTGCTTTTTTTTTAATACCTAAAATGAAGAGTGAGCATTAACAGCTTTGGGAATCAGTGCAGCAAATGGGTAAGCTAATTCAGGAGTTGTCTATTCTCCAAGAGATGTGGGATAAATTTGTTCTTGTTGTGTTGGCTGAAAATGAGCATTCTGGACTCCTCCAGTGTTTAAAAATATTCACAGGAAAAAAAATGCTGGATGACACTGTTCATTTTCTTCTACCTGCTGGTGGTAATCAAAGCTAACTTCTTTGCAATCTAGCTTACCTACCTCAAATTTTCTGGTAATCATCCATCCAAATGCCAGCCAAGTCTGATGCAGCTTCACCCTTTTATGACAGCCAAGGTTGCATAGGTCTTGCCACCTTCTGTGACCAATGCAGATAACTAGAATTTTCTTCAGAGGAAACATAAAAGGTGCTGTTTTTCCCATTGTTGTGAATAGATTAAATATGAAAAGCAAAGGAGATATAGAGGAAGAGCCAAGCAAAAGCTTGAACATTTCTAGAGTGCCTAATATTGTTGACATCAAATAAGTATAATGAACATCAGGAACAAATGTCAATCAATCAATCATAATAGAGCTGGAAGAAAACTTGGAGGTCTTCTAGTCCAATACCCTGCTCAAGCAGGAGACCCTATACCGCTTCAGATAGATGGCTGTCCTGTGCTTTTTTTAAAAAAAAAACCCTCCAGTGATGGAGCACCTACAACTTCTGTCCAGTTGGAAATTCCAGAGACATACTTGAAGATGTGGAATAGAAAATTGGAAGAGGTAAATTTGGGGATGATTAATGTAAGAGTGACAAAGCAAACTGTGCTTTACGTAGCACACTTTACTCAGACTTAGAAAGATGATAGTAGAGAACAAGAACATGGGAAGGGTAGAAAGCAAAGGAAGAAAAAGTCTTGAAAAAGGAAACATGACTGTCACAGAAGTTCAAGGCATAGAAGAAAGCGTGTAATAGAATATAGCAAAGTCCTCAGTATTGTTAAGGAGAATGAGAATAATGTTTTTGGGATCCGGCATTGCGTAGAACATCTATGATTTAGAAGGAGTGCAATTATAGTGGAGTGTAAAGGGTGGGAAATAGATAAAAGGAAAAAAAGGGAACCTAAGTAGCTATTGAAGCACAAGAAAACCACAAAACAGCCATTGTATTAGAACTCTGATTATTCCCATAAGCATTTTGGTTAATTTGTGTCATTTCATTATGTAATTTATGAAGGTATGCCACTCGCTCAAGGAAAGAAGCTCTTGATTGGCATTTTATATTACAGATCTCTTTATAAAAGAATCCATTAAAACACATACGGGAATAAATACATCTTCACAAACCAACAATGCTTTTGACATTATTTCTTGGTGAGGGGTGGAGAATAGGAACTCAAAAGGGGAGAGAGAACGTTGAAACTCAAGAGGCATCGTACCCCGGGTAGTCATACAGTCTAGAGCAGGGATTCCCACTCTTGATAACTTTAAGATGTGTGGACTTCAATTTCCAGAATTCCCTAGCCAAGCATGGCTGGCTGGGAAATTCTGGGAGTTTGAAGTCCACACGTCTTAAAATTGCCAAGTTTGGGTGGGAAACCCTGGCCTAGAGAACCCAATGTCTTAAGGTGAAGTCATTCCTCAAGAGTACCTATTGCACACTCAGTCTTATAAGAAGTTATAATATAAATGTTCATTTACAGCAGTTTCTAGGTGGGAGGACTTCATCATCTTCCACTATTCCTCACAGTGGTCATGCTGGCTGGAAAATTTGGACACTTGATTTAGAGCGCCTTTATTTGATCTAGTGCCCTCTAGAAATGCTGGTCCTCAACTCCGTTCATCCCATCCAGCACAGCCAGGGATAATGTCAGCATAAAATTTTGGAAAATTGAAATCCAGTATATGCGAAAGGCACCAGGCTGGGAAAGAGTGATTTAGATGCCATTTGCATTCCTTTGCAGGCTTGTCTCGTCTCTTCTTGGAGGACTGCTATTAATCTAGGCTTTGTGAAAAGACTGTCGCCTCCTGTTTCCCAGGCACAGGGAGAGGGGGGAATGAATTTGAACTCATTAACTTACCTGTGCAACCTGGTGAACCGTGCTGTGCCCATTCCCACATAGCTGGCTGCTTCAGGCTGTGCTGTGTTGGTATGGGGGATGGGGCAAGCAATCTCCTGCTCCTTGGGGTCTTTTTTTTTTTTTTTGGTTAAGCCATTGCCTAGCAACTGCAACAGGAGCACAGCAAGCCATGGCGTCCTCCCAGGCGGAGAGCAGCTTTTTTTATGAGAGTGATGACTTCACCTTTGAAGAGAGGAGCTCTGTGTATGAGCTGCAGCTGGAGAGGCTGAGAAAAGATGGAAAGGTTTGTGTCAGGGCGAGTGGGAGACATCATTTCGGAGGCATACAATGAGCCCTTGGTCCCTGATGGTAGGTTTCAGCTTCTGAGCTTTACTTGCTAATTTCTGTTCACTTGGGCATGGCAAGGGACTAGGGCTGTTCTTTGCACAGAGAAAGTTTTTAACGTAGTTAGCTACAAACGCCATTGTCGGATGCAGAGAAGAATTCAGGCATGGTATTTAAAAGCAAAGCCAGTCCAGGAGCCAAGTTCTCTCTATCCAGAGAATCATTTTGCAAAAGACAGGCAAGGGATCTCCAAAGTAGGCCCATTCAGAGCACTTGTACGCACATAAGAAAATATGGGAGCATGTCTTTTCATCAATAATGCCAACAACTCTTTTTAATTGGCGAACATTGTATGAAGTAAATGGCAATACGCAAACACAAATACCCTAAATTTTTCAATTTTAGTCCTTCAGTTCAAGGACCTTGGTCCTGTCCTAATGTTTTATCTTCTGTATCACCCTCTCCAGGACTATTCTAGAGAGGACTCCTAGAAGCCCCTTGTTAAAAAATAAATACATGTTAATATAACAACTTATGAAGGGTGGTATGAATGCAGGGAGAAGCCCCAGGGAGGCTTCCATTCACACTGGCAAATGGTACTGAAGACAAGTATCACAAGGGCTACAACTCAATTCCACCGAAGGGATGCTGGATGCGGGAGCATTTGAAACATGCCCCAGAGTAGGCGGGAGTCATCCATCTTTATTTGGCATTAATTACACTCATCCCTTTAGAGCAGGACTGTCAAACTCACGGCCCATGGGCCGGATGCATCATGTGTTCGCCATGCCTGGTTTGGTGAATGGGAAAAAAGTCCCGATATGTCACGTGACGCCACCGTGGTGATGCGAGTTTGACACTTTAGAGTAACCTGGTTCCAAACAAATTGACAAGTGAAACTGAGAAACAGGACATCTTTGTTTTATTAGAATAACTTTTTTTTTGCCGCCTCCTAGCTGTGACTGGAGATATCTGGAGCCTTTTCCACTTTGAGATGTGTGCTGCTACAGCCCTAAGAGGAATTAACTGACTCAGTATTGCTAGATAAAGTTGTTCCAAATCTACTCAGAATAATTGAAAGTCTTGCTTCCTGTGATTTTGAAACTATTTACAACAGTGCAGCCTAAAAAGGCATAATGCCATTTTTTCCCTGCAGCCCCATTTCATAATGTACTCATATTTAGCTTGCACTGGCACTCCAATAATTCTTCGTGTGTTCTATTCCCAAACATGTATTTCTAGCCTATATGTTTTCTAAATGAAGAATTGCCATTGGTCACTGTTAAATTACATTGTTATTTAGAGGCTATTGCTCTAAGCTCTGTAACCTCTAGGTATTTTTCTAAAATATTAGCTATTCCATCTGTTTTGCATCATCTGCAGATTTGATATTATTCATTCCCCTCTTCATCCAAATACTTAATAAAAAATATTTTAAGTGGCTGAACAAAAGTGGAGAAAAGTTCAATTTACTGTCTGGATGCATGCAGGAGCTTTTCCCTTGGGTTTTCCCTCGCCAGGAAGAAAAGAAGGCAAAAAGATGTGCTATTGGAGAGTCATGACTTTAGAGTAACCAACTTCAAAATGGTTTACAGCTACTCAATGTCACCCTGAGTGCATTGGTTTTAACTCTTGGGAGATGATAAATAAAATCTCCCTGCCTGCTAAAGTAACTCTTACCAGAAGCCCAAACTTGGTTGGATCTATGCCAACAATCCACATTGCATCTCTGAATAGATCCCCTGAAAATCTTCCCTTCGCCTTTTAACTAATTTTAATCCCTTGCCTCCTCTTAAAATTTTTATTTTTTTATACATGCTGTTTTATATTTTAACATTTTATTGTGCACCGCCCAGAATCCCTCTTCGAGGGAGGTGTGTGTGTGTGTGTGTGTTCAGAAATGTGCAAAGTAAATAAATGAAAATATAACTGTCGCCTTACCTGTTTTGAACTGGTAAAACTAGAGCTGGGTGTTTGTATTATATGTCAAATGTTGCCAGAGCAACAGCTGCCCCATCTAGCTAAGCTAATGCCAAAAGACAATACAGTCTGAGAGCCAACTGAGCGTGCCTGATACTGCTTCTTAGCCACTAAAACCATACTTCAACAACACTGCTTTGTATGCCCAGAACTCTACCTGTCTCAGAATTAATACAGTGGGTAATTGTGCCATTATTGTGCCATAGGCTGTTGCCTTTCAGAATCTGGTTTTGTAGAAGCCAGGACACAATGTTGAGATTTAATGCAGGCACTTTAGCTCTGGGAAAGCACAAGAAAGGCACTGAAATGTGGGGGAAACGGGATGAATCACCAGATGAAGAGGAGAGGACCAGTTTCCTCAACCAGCTCCTCCTGGATAGAGTCCTTCATGGCGCAGAGGATACTGTAAGTATTCTAGGGCAGGATGCTATTGCTTTACAAGGAATGAAGGAGGGGTTTGTGCAAGGCATTCACAGTGAAGAGGAGGGAAAATAGGAAGGATTACGCATCTGCAGGAAATATAGAACTGATGAGGGTTAAATTGGCATGTTTTTGAATGCAGTTATCAAAAGTAATTCTCCAATTTCATTAATTTCATTGATTATAATAGCAAAATCTAATGCAAACTAAACTTAAAGAAAATAGAAGTAAAAGATGCAAAAAGAAAAAATGTAAGAAAGAGAAAAGTATATAAACAATGTAGTAGAAATAGCAATAATACTTAAACTTATATACCCCTTTACAGTGCTTTACAGCCCTATCTAAGTGGTTCACAGAGTCAGTATATTGCCCCCAACAATCTGGCTCCTCATTTTATCAACTTTGGAAACATGGAAAGCTTGAGCCCCATCAGGATTGAACTCCAGGCTGTGGCCAGTTAGCCTGCAATACTGCATTCTAACCACTGTGCCACCATGGTTCTAGTAACTTTTTCTGAAGTTACCAGCATCCCTTGTTCCATCTTTTATCTATAAACAAATATATAAGACACCTTTTCAGTCCTGGTGTCAGCAGAAAGTCCGTGAAGGGTTGGTGGAAGTAACAATATACTTTGTTTAACTTTGATAATATACACCCACTTTATGCTCTTTTCCTTCTTGCGGTATTAATCTTTATTTTATACAAATATTGTCATTGGATTTGATATTTCTTCATTTCTCTTTTGTCCTATCACACAAAGTTCTTCAAGACGTTAGCAAGCTCTTTTTGGAAAGGCAAAGGGAAAAAGACTATCTAGGTCATTCTCTTGATTTGCCAGTTGCATTTCCCTTTTAAAATTTAAAATCTCAGCCTATTTTGTTTCTAGATCCAGTGAAGAATTTTTTTCTAAGCCATTCATTTGGCCTGACAGTTGCAAATCCACTTTCACTGTCATCTCTATCATGACAGATAAAATTAGTTTTACATTCATTGTTTCTTCAATAACATTTTATGGTCATAATCTAGCCATAAAAGCAGACATTATTACTGCCATTGTTGATACTGTGGCTACTATTTTCTGATTCCATTCTTCAAAAGTCTCCAATACTTTTTCTGTCATAGCATTTTGCATTATCTTACAGGTCTGTATATCATTCCTCCACCTACAATGTTTTGTCCCTCTAATGTCCAGTTTTTGTGATCATGAAATTGCTTGTTTATGTCATATCTGGATATATTTCCCATGAGAAGCACATTGTACTTTATAATCAGTTACCAACTCTTACTGTAAAACTTTCAGTTTTCCAACTTACTTTATACTGTTAGTACATTTACAGCTTCCTACAATCAAAATCTTATTTACAGTTTTGCTGTTTGCTTCAGATTCTTTAACTTCTTAAGCTTATGATTCAAATCCCCCCCCCACTAAGGATTGAAAGCAACCTGGTATTTTCAAACTTCAAGCTGTCTAATAGCTTAGTAGTAGCTAATGAAATTTCAAAAAGTGATTAGAAAGTGTGGTTGTGAACTTAGTGTTCTTTAAAAGTCTCTGTTGGAGATGCAAGATGGTTAATCCTGTAGTTTCCAGGCATTCAAACTTATGGAAAACCACTGTCCTTCAGTTTCCTCAAGAGGAGCAGATGACAGGAGATCATGTGGGCTATTTCTCATCCTTTTCTTATGAGGATCCAAGGAACCCATCCACTCACTGGTTCATTGATCTTTGCTGCAGTAACATGCATCACTTTTACAGAGTTCTCTTCAGTTTTACATACCGCTCCCAGAAGTCCACAGTTATCAAATGTAGAGTAATATGGTGGTGATTCTTTGGACTCAGTTTGTCCACTCCCTCCACCTTCTGGCAGAATGGACAATGTCCTGGAATGATGCTTTAGGGAAATGATGCCCTTCCTTTTCCCACTACATGAAAGGAGAAGAGAAGGGTCCTCTCCTTTGGTCTTGCTCTGTATTGAGAGGAGAAAGTGACTGCCTATCTGCAGGTGCAAAAGATCCATGGAAACATTATTCCTTCTCCCTTCACCCAGAAAAGGGGCTGTTTCCCCCCTCCCTGCTCTTTTCACTACTAAAAGATGGCAAACTAAACTTAATACAGAAATTTTTTTGTGCACCCTTTTTTGAGAAGTCAGATTTCAATATGAGCACTTAGCTGAGGTTCTATTTTCTTTGTGGAATACAACAGGATGATCTTTACTATCCCTTGTCCCTTTGTCAGATCATAGGCGTTATCTGAGGGCAATCCCACCTAGAGATCATCTACTCATCTTCAATTATAAAATGAAGAGGGATCCTTTATTGATGGTTCAGAGTTACTCTTTCCTCATCTCCTCATAGCATACAAAGGTCATACAATGCAGTGGGCAATGCCGTGATGAAAAATGGAGCTGCATAACAACTTCTGTCATTCTACTTTGGGAATATGAGGTTGAAGTGAGGTTCAGAGGGAACTGCCGTCTACTTGGACATTATAGTTCTTTCTTCATCCCTCTGCACAACAATTTTCTTCTCCAGGATACATAAAAGGTGGTGATCCCCAGTTTTAATGACATCTTTTACAGTGTACAGGCAGAAGTGAGATATATCATACTGCAGCTGTTCATTCAGAGGTTGGTGGGTAAAGAATAACATAGAAACCATTGCTAGGTCTTTATATTCCCTTGCTGAAAATAACCAAGAGAAAAGTAAACCTTACCCACAGACACATGCAACTACATCTTGGCTCCTAAACACAATCTTCAGAAGTACTGTAAATATGTATCTGTGACACTTTCCTGAGTATCTATCCAGCTACCTGTTGAGGAATGGGAATGCTTTGTCTGCCTTCTGTTATAGGAGTGTTTTGTAACTGGTTACATCCACCCTGGCAATTAGATTGCGGCAATGCCCATAATATGGTTTCCAAAGATCCAAAATACCCACTGATCCCCATAGCTGGGAAATCCTGTACTACATTTCTCAATGATCACAATGTTCTGGCAAATACAGCATTTTGAAATCAGTATGATGCTAAACAATAATATGCAATATGAAATCTATGTGGATTGTGAGTTTTTAGCTTGCTATTAAATGTTTTCAGATTCCAATAATCAATTAAATTCTGATTCATTAAAGACACTTATTTACAGCAACACAATGACCAAAATAGATGTTCAATTAAGATAGCATCATTCTCTTCTTCAGTTGCCAAATATTTGGAGGGCAAAGTCTGCTACATAAGGCTTCTTCCAGTCTTTAGCATTTTGATCTTGGGAATTATGCCAGCTATTGCTATATTAATTAAAGAATATATGAGAAGAGGAAAAGATATGGTAACCCACAGCCTGGTCAAAGAAGCCAATTCAAAACTGTGCATGTCAGAGGCAGACAGCCATTGTACGTCTTAATTTTTTTTCCATCCACGTTCCCATTGTTCTACAAAGTTTAACACATTCACACACACATACCACACATACACACCACCCCCACCCCCAAGATACAACACACCTATTCCTTATATAATGGCCCATACATATGATAGCCAACTCAAGAAAGATTATAACTCTCATCCATGCCTCACTTTCATCATGTATCACTCTGACCACATTCAGCTACCATTCTTCAGCACTTCAGTCAAACAAAGCATTCCATAATCCAAACCTATGGTACTCTCCAGGGGTGAAATCCAGGAGGTTCTGACAGGTTCTGGAGAACCGGCAGCGGAAATTTTGAGTTGTTTGGAGAACCGGCAAATACTACCTTTGGCTGGCCCCAGAGTAAGGTGGGAATGGAGATTTTGCAGTATCCTTCCCCTGAAGTGGGATGGGAATGGAAATTTTGCAGTAACCTTCCCCTGCCATGCCCACAAAGCCATGCCCACAAAGCCACACCACACCCACCCAACCACACCCACAGAACCACTAGTAAAAAAAATTGGATTTCACCACTGGTACTCTCCTTATTACAGATTTTCTCTAAATCAGCAAAGATACTATAAACTTTGCCATATTTCTCAATGACCCTTTGTGGAGCAAAACTCTGCGCAGATCCTGCCTGGCATAAAGCCACACTTCACTTCCTCTTTCTACCGTTTTGATCAGATCTTCCCAGCACACTTAACTTACCCTGCTAAAATTTCCGCATTTCACTGTTGGCTAACTTTCCCTTTATAAAAAGAAATGATGACAGCAGTTTTCCAATCATTAGGCACAAGAATAGATCTAGTTTTCACATACACTTTCACCAGATCCCACAGCTAATTCAAAAGCAAACTACATTCCTATTATATTTTCCCAGTTGTGCTATCTACACCTGCAGTGTTGCCATTTTTCAATATTCTCATCTAAGTTATGACTTCCTTTTCATTGTTATTTTTTTCTTGGACCCTACCATTTATAGCATTAATTCCCCTTCCGCTGTTTGACTTATCATATCACTTCCACAGAAATATTTAAACTCTTCCTAACATTCCTTCAATTCAGTTTCACCTCAAAGATAATTTTATTTTTAATTCCATTCACTTTGCTGGAGGCTTCTCTTTTAGTTTTTTTACCCATCTCCAAATTGTTTATTTCTATCTAAATTGTGCTGCAATTTTCCTCTATTACTCGTAACTGTTCCTTGGTCATTGCAACTATTCTTTTTCTCCCATTCATTACCTTACTCTTAAGTCTGATTTTCTGCAGCATTTTAATGCATTTTTTTCTAATCTACAACCTTTTTTTTTCACTTTATTGTTCCATCTAGTATCATTTTTTTTTTTGGATTTTATTTATATGCCACCCTTCTCCGGAGACTCAGGGCGGCTTACAATGCATTAAGCAATAGCCTTCATACTTCTGT
>JANHZT010004373.1:54803-74467 GCA_032468215.1 Stegonotus admiraltiensis | reverse complement strand
TGACCCATTATAGAGGTTTACATTGGGATAATTTTACTTGATTTTAATGGGATTTTAAATTTTAACATTGTTTTTGGTGTCGATTTTAACTTTTGTGAGCCGCTCCGAGTCCTTGGGGAGAAGGGCGGCATGTAAGACACATACATACATACATACATACATACATACATACATACATACATAATTATATTATTATTATTATTATTACTACTACTACTACTATTATTATTATTATTATTTGCCAGAAGCTATGTGGAGATTTAAACATGGGTCTAAGTATCCTACGAGTTCCCACCTTCCTTGGGGAAATGCAGGCAGGCCAGGGAAGGTGTGAAGTTGTACACTGTTACAATAAAACCACCTTTCCCAAAGTTCACTGTATTGTTTTCATTGTTCACTTGGGTTTTTTTTTAAGAGGGTTAAAATTACATTAAAGGAAGGTGTAATGGCCTTCCTAAAAGTTTAGGAAACCTTGATCTATCATGTATTACAGCAATAGTAGGCAGAGGATACACAAAGGGAATGCTTTCGGTGACTACTTTCCTGACAAATAGCAGTAATTACTTCCCTCACATTAGGGTTCTGCTACAATACAGACTTCTTGAGGCGGTGGATAACCCAGAAATGGTATTGTGTATGGGACTATAATTCTGAATACTGAAAAACAAATTGTCAAGCTGCAAAGCACTGAATGCTTTTATTCTAAGCTGTGCATTAAGAGAGCACAACACAAGAGTGGCAATTTAGTCCATGCATCAATGCAGGAAAAGGTGGCGAGATTGACTCTTCCCCCCCCCCTTTGCTGTGCCTGCATGAATGTGAAACAAATTAAATGCTTAATGAATGTGCATACATCCTCCATATCTATGGAGATTCTCAGTCATCCAAATCATGGTTATCCCAAAGGTGTTTTTCAAAAAGCAAGTGGACTTTTTTTTTTCCCTTGAAGAAGTTTTGCTTCTCATCCAAAAAGCTTGTACAGTCTTCAAGGAAAAAAACCACCAAAAAAACCACAAATCCAAATTTTGGGACACACATCCATCTTAGCCTTTGCAGGACCCATTCTAACCAAGGTTGGAAGCTTACCTCATTCCCACGTGAGGCAGCCAACATGTGGGGCTTACAGTGATCCAGAATGATGGTTGTGTGGGATTGGCGTAGCATAAATGAGACTTAGATGTTGATTAAAATTTAGCCCACTGCAAACATAAGATTGTGATGCTCTTGTGTGCTTGTTAACCAAAATTTGGCTTTGGCATATCATTGGAGCCGTCATTAGCAAGGGCTTTCTTCAGAACAAGTTAGTTCTCCAATTAACGTAGTCCTTGTTTTGGTCAAAGGATTTGTGTTTCGAAGTGATAATCCAGCATCCGTTTAAATTCTTCATACCCTGCAAGAAGGTACAGTATGACGATATCTCCCCCTTGCACCCCTTGTGGTCTGTGATACACGCATGATCCTTTTCGGTGCATGAGTAGAGGCACAGGATGTTAACTGCTAGTTGGACTAACATCTCTGCTAGGCACTAGAATTGCGTTTATGTGCTTGCCACATTAACATCACTGGCTGTTGCAGTACAGGTAGTCCTTGTTTACCGACTGCCTCATTTAGTGACCATTCAGTTACAGTTGTGATGACAAAGTAACTTTGCAACTAATCCTTGCAGTTATGATCTTAGCAGGTCTTTGAAGCAAAGGAAAGCTAAGATTGGAGACACATCCATGGTTTCACTTAGTGACCACTTCACTTAAAGACCGAGTTGCCAGTCCCATTTGTGGTCGCTAAAAGAGGACTACCAGTAGAAGTAACAGGTTTGAATGTTACACAGCGTTAATTTCACAACACAAACAATATTAATAAAAATAGACTAACATCTTAATTCAAGACAAGGTTGATTGTAAAAAATGTTAACAAATAAGAATGAAATTTTCCAGAGCTTCTTGGTTGCAGTCCACCACTCTGTTGCTTTCTAAAGTCCCTCTGAGCTATGAAAGAAAAGTTAGTCAATAATTTGCAACTAGTGACTTTGCTTAATAGCTGTAACGTTATTTAGATGCTGCTATGTTAGCTAGACTGGGAAAGAAGAAAAGTTTAATTCCAAATAAGGATAGAAAATGAGACAAACTCCAGGAATGGTGTTGAACTATGTTATGTGTGAGGGGTGTAGGGTGTGTGGGAGTAGTTAATGATTGGGTAGTCAGCATGGACAACAATTCCTGGCAATGTGGAAATGAATCATCCTTAATGTCTGCAGAACTCTAGTGAGTCAAAAGAAAATGTTACTTCCACTAGTAAGTCAGAGTCACAACTGATTTTGTCAAATCAATTGGGCCAGTCCTGAAGTGGTAAACGACAGTGGCGTGGAAGTGCTTTTGATTCAAGGAATGAGTGGCACATTTTAAGGCATTCAACAACAGTGATAGGAAGAGAAACTTACCTGTAACAATCATTCTCCATCAGAATTTGAATAATAATCCCCAACCTTGGGACTAGATGATTGACTGAACTCTGGCCAGTATTTTCCCCCCCAAGAACCAGGTCATAAAGGCAATTGCACGTGGACATTGTCAAACATACAGCCTTCCCCCATCGTTATCTTTTATCATTATCATATTAATGTGTGATTGTCTTAAATATATATACGTTCTTCCATAGGGAATGAAAAATCTGTGTATCATCTCTCTTCTGTATCTTAACATAAAGGTTGGCTGCCATCATGTATGCCAGTAAGAAGTGTGTTATGTATCTCTGATGCTCGAAAGCTGATATATAGCTGCTGTTAAGCAACAAAGCTTCCCTAAGCAGTTACGAAGGACAAATGCCACATGGGCGAAGCTGGGACTTTGTCCCCATTGGCAACATTAGCTTGCATACTAGAATGCTTTCTCATCCTGGATGGTGGTCAGTTGTCTTCTTCTAACCCTCTGTTTCTTTTGCCTCAGAAACAGACAGCATGCATTCTTTGTCAGATCGGTTAAAACTCCATCTTGATTGGGCTGCTTTGAAGGAGGCTTTTAAGGAAAAAAAGTCTTTGTGACGTCTGGAATATAGTATTGATAGAAATGTCAGATGGCATACTTGAAACTCCAATACCGAAGAATGATAATCAGTGTGAACTACTTGTAATTTTTTTGAGATAATTGATTTTTTTAAAATTTTAATAAAATATATGTTCTCTCTTTTCAGAATTAGTATCTCTGATACTTTCAATTCAAATAAATGTAGCCCTGCATATGTTTTGGCTCTGACATTGTTTGTAGAAGGTAGGGAGTATTATTTCAGTCCTAATCATTTTTTCTATCCATTTTAAACATAGAGGATACACAGGAAAGTAAACCATCTTTCCCCAATTAGCATGCTATACAGGACTGTGGAAATCAATATAGCTTTATCCTAGTAACGCCTCATTTCTTATTTTCCCAGCTTGAAAAATTATTAAAGAATACTACTACTGGTAATTTTAGGATAGTGATATCTTCTGGAACACAGAAATGAAGGAAAAGTGCTAACTTGTTCCTGTTTACCTTTATGTTTGTATTTGGGGACAATCAAATATAAAGATTCCTCAAGGATGAATCATTACCACAAAGGACTATGAGCTCCACCATTTTCTCAATTTCAGAAATCTTATTTTCATAGTAACTGAAAAATTCCACTTCCCATCTTGTATAAGAGGCCAGTGAAAGATGGATCACATTTCTTCTTCCCATCTCTATTAACATATGAATCAAACTTCTCTGCGATACAAAATACCAGCCAGTATTTACTCCTTTAAATGGAAGGCACCAGGAAACGATGAAAGTTCAGAAGGTAAAATAACAGCCGACACTTTCATAAAGAAATTGTGCTGGAATCCCGCCAGTTCCAGATACTCAGCTGGTAGCAGTTGACCTTCAGATCCAAAACAGATGGAAGCACACAGCAACCTGTCAGAGTCATGCTATCCATCTCATTGAACCAGAGAGGCCTCTTTGAACTAATAAATTCTAAGTGTTGGGTTTTGATTTTAGGTCTAAGATAGTCAGGAGAATTCCTCTGGCGTTGGAACAGCAGCCTATGATGAGATCTAGCAGTGAACCCAAGTCCCAGGCTGCTTACCATGTTCATGAAGGGAAAGGAATATAATTTCTCTATCAGGGAGAATGAGTTTTAAATGTTTTCTCACAACGTCTACTAATGTGGATCCAAGACCAGTATTTCCGTCGGCTCATGAGTCAGGTGAAATCTGTTAGAAAAACTTTGGCCAAGTCCAACACTTGTGGTCTGGTCTCCATCTCAACATGCAATAATAAAGTCATGCCCGAATGGGGCATGAGCGAATGGGGCACACATCAAGTGAGAGTTAAGAACTTGAATTAGAATGTAAACATGGAGGAGAGAAAGTTAAGGGACAGTAGAATTCAGAAGGCATTTTTGACATGGTTGATGTCCAAACTTACACGGCAGCTGCAACCAGAGAGACTGGCCTTAAAAGAGTGTAATAATACTTAGAATGTTTGCTATATAGTAGCGATTCACAACACTGAGAATGTCCACCCCTTACTCAATGCTTACAGAATCACTGGCAGAACTGAAAACATTTTGAATTTTACACATATTACTTAAAGATTATTATTGGTTATTGCTGTTGGTATGCAGACATATAGTTTCACTTGCGATCTTATCAAGTGCAATCTTTTTATTCCTCTAGTTGTTCCCTACTCACAGGCCTTCATAAAAGATGGGAGACACTTTGAAAGCAGCCTGAGGCGATTGGTAACACATGGCTGATTTAAGATTTTGAAAAAAACATAAATTCTGAAGCCCAGCTTTCAAAGGAATAACACTGGTTAAAATCTGTTTTGAAAGACTTATTTCAAAAGATTTAAACTTCCTTAGTTCCTGCATCTCTGTATAAGGGGATAAATGCATCTTATGAACAGATGCATTGGATTTCAAAAAAATTCTAGTTCTGTAACCACTATTTCCCCCAATGATTCTGTAACATATACTTGGGAATAGCATATGCCCACAAAGAAATTCCCCCTGGTACCATTCCAGTTGCAGAACCAGTTCCACCAATGTTCCCCTTTTGTCCCTTTCCAATTAAATGAAAGTAGTTGAATTTTTGCTTATCATCACCACCACAATCATCACCGTCTCCCATGCAATTGGCAATATGGCATGAGAGGATGGGCAGGCAATATAGGTACTATTATTGTGGACTACATCTAAATGCTGTAAAACACCGCAGAACAGGGGTGTCAAACTGGATTTCTTTGAGGGCCAGATCAGCATCGTAGTTCTCTTCTGCAGGCTGGCCGGGGGTGTGTGTGTGTGGGGGAGATGGGACGGATGCCTCCTGTAGCACCCTGCCGGTCAAAACAAGGTGCGGGGGGACCGTGCTGACAGTCTCTTGCAGCACTTTGCTGGCCAAAATGAGGTGAGGGTGGGCCATGCACGACCCCCTGCGCCCCGTTTTGGCTGTCAGAGGCACCACGGGTTGGTCCTTTGCTATTTTCAGGCCAGCCCAGTGGGCCAGATTTAAGCACCCTGTGTACCGGATCCAGCCCGTGGGCCTTGAGTTTGACACCCCTGCCATAGAGCCCCCTTCTTGCTCTCTTCCCCTCACCATTAGCAATCTCCCTCCCCAATTTGCATGTATTATTTTTTTCAAAGTTCATGAGCAGATTTGGAGGCTGAACACATGACTGTATGTTGCTCTCCTGCCAATTTCCATTATTAATGGGATGACACCATTAGATACAACTTCATCATAATGTGTTGGGTTTAAGAGTAGCAACTGGGACAGACAAGTGGTCTTCCATTTACCTAGCAGGGAGATTATTCTACTAATGGCCAAATTCACTGCTGCTGCTGCTGCTGCACAGTAAAAGAAATGGATCAGGATCTGAAGTGGTTGACAATACAGGTAGTCTTCAACCTATGACCACAACTGAATCCAAAATTTCTGTTGCTAAATAAAACATTTGTCAAGCGAGTTTTGCCTCATTTTACAAACTTTCTTGCCACAGTCATTAAGTGAATCATTGCAATTGTTAAGTTAGTAACATGGTCATTACTGAGTCTGGCTTCCCCATTGAAGGTCGCAAAAGATGACCACCTGATCTCAGGACACTGCAACCATCATAAAAATAGGAGTAAGTTGCCAAGCATCTGAATTTTGATCACACGATCATGGGGATGCTGCAGTGTGAAAAATGGCCATAAGTCACTTTTTTGAATGATGTTGTAACTTTGAACAGTTGCTAAACAAACTGTTGTAAGCTGAGGACTACCTGTACAGGTTTCACATCATTCTAATTCTCAGCCAGCCGCCCCTTTTCCAAAAACATACTAAAAGCTGGTAGAGATATTACTCGCAGCAATTAAAGAGCTGCTTCAACATCTGACATGCTGAACATTTATTAGACTTGTAATACTAAGTTTAATATTGCAATGTCCTCAATAAATAAATAAATCAAAACAGAGAAAAGAGAAAGCACAAACGCCATTAACTGTACTTTAATGACACCGTAAGTTAGTGGAGTGGAGCAGTGAGGCCAGAAATGGAGAAAGCAGGAGATTGCTCCCAGAAAGGACCTGCTTTGTGCCTTGACTGGCTCTATGGCTCCCTTTTTGAGCAGCAAGAACACCAGGTGACAGAACTGGGGGAAGTATGAAAGTTCTATCACTCCTTCTTTTACCAAAAAGTGTGCACCTGGTTTGTTGCCTTTTCTAATTTGGGCAATGAGGTACACAGTATCACAACTGGTAGCAAAGCAAGAGCATATGAACTTGCACAAATGCTGCCAAAGAAGAGTCAAGAGACATTTACCATTCATCTGAGTGTGACTATGTATGTATGTACGTACATATGGGCTGGAAGAGTCATTATAAGCATTTAAATTTACATTGTACATTTGTACAACAGTTCAGGTGGAATGGCCCCGAATAAACGAAATATATATATATTTATATATATATTTATAGACTTTGTATGTACAAATATATATCCATCTTGACAGATATATCTCAACTCTTTGAAAAGGATAAAAGCTAATAACATCCGTCTTTGCATGCACAGCTGTGAATTCTGTTCTGCTCAGTTGGATCCTGTTTAAAATGCTATGGAGAGCTGCAATCTACCCCCTAGAAATGTGTCCTGCTAGGGGAATTCCTCTCCCTTTTCCTTGCCTTTGTGGGGGAGAGGGGAATAAGCCCATGGTGCTGGTGAAGAAAAACTCCTCATGGCCAGATTCCACCTCCAAAACACACTACAAGGATATACTTTTATTGCTAATCAAATAACCATGGGTAGGGAGGGCATTACCCAAACGATCTCACCACTATGGTTTTCATTGTGATCAAAGCCAAATGAAGCAATGCTGTGCTCTTCCACTGTCCATCAGTTGCTCCTTGCCCAGAGGAAGTCAAGGAAGGAAGGGATGGAATGAAAAATAGGCCCAGGTACCAGCAAAAGTGTCATGGGAAAGGGACGAGAAGAACAGGAGATCTGAAGATTCCAGAAAACCAAACAAAAGGGCTTTCAGGAGAAACAGAAGGATGTCCCTTGGTTGATCTGCAAGGACAAGCAGCTTGAACTGGATAAATGGAGACTTGGCTGCTGGAAAGAGAAGCAGCAGCAGGAGCAACAGCAGAAAGAAGAGGTGGTAGCAATGGCCCTCCATGTCATTCACCCAGGGAGACAGTCTACCTCTTTGTTCTTTGTTGAAGGCCGGAATGAAATGAATCTCCAGATAGGTAAGATTAAACTTTTTTTTTTAAAGATAAGGGTCCAAAAGCTTATAAAGGAGATAAATAGGCACCACATCAAAAAGGCAAAATTTGGATAAGGCTAAACAAACAGGAGAGAGAGAGAAAAAAAATAATTAAATGGAAATTGCACCAGCAATGCCCTTTGCCACAGAGACAGGCTTAGCACCAGGCCCAGAGGGCTGTCAGTCTTGCACAAGTGGCTGGCAAGTGAAAGTCCAGAAGAGACATCCCTTGACAAGGTCTCTGGATATGCCTCCTTCAGCAATGTTCATGGGGCACCGATATGTACAAGAAAGCACTCTAAAGGAATAAGAGGGATCTTCATGTCATAGGGCGGTGCTTTCTGAATCTTCCTCTGAACGGATTTTTCCTGGTACCGGATGTCTCTGGACTTGACCCGAAGGATCCAAGTGAAGTGTGGCATCAACCTCTACATGGATGGAAGGGATATCAAGATGGGCCAGATCTGTAACCAGGCACAGACAGAAAGGGAGACAAATTACTATCCTGTTCCAAGCCTTTTTCTGCCCACCCCGTGTATACATTTTAGTTAATCTGATAATGTAGAAGCTTTAACTGAACAGAGCAATGAGTACAGTTCTTAGAGCCTGTTAATGCCAGAGAAAGGGATGTCATAATATAATCTTTGCTTATACCTTTTTGCTTTTATTCTTTAGAGTTATGCCTTCCCTGGAAGCATTCCTTGCTAAGTGAATCTGTGGACACAAGCCGGTAGTCAAATGGTGGGCCAATAATATCTGGATGATCACCTGTCCTAAAACCTCTTATGAAGCAAGGGCTTCTTATACAGCTGCTTTTTTGATCGTTTCAACATGATCAAATGTTTCCTTCGCTCCTTATCACAGCTTGGCTTAAAACAGAACTGCCTTGCAAAGGAACCAATACCACAATAATCCTTTTACTCAGAATTTGAAATCTCTGTTTTCCCCTCCCCTTTTGCTCAACAGTAAATATTCCAGCCATCAACCAAGGTGATGGGGACTTTGGTTCGAAAGGAAAATGTGTACAATCACTATTAAGGAATTCCTGTACTTTACTATCAATGCCTTATGAATAACAAATAATTTGGCAGGTTTTTGGGGTTTGGAGGGTTAGGGAGATGGCTTAATCCAAAATGCCGGAGGAATTTCCAAAAAGCAGACAGGTTAATACTTCCTAAATTCTAGTTTACTGCTGAAAAAGTGAATAAGTGATTCAATTCTCTACACTGCATGCTGCTCCCTGGTGGCCACTATAAACTTTGAAGGAAACAAAGCTATTAGATGACAAAAGCCCCTTTCTGGTGATACCATTCATATGTTATCAGTGGGAAATTTTTCTTTATGCATTCAGACTTCCATGTGAGCTGGAACTTGTGAAATTAGGCTCTAATTCACATGGAGGACTTCATCTCCTTGAAGTGCTATCTCCTTGCTATCTTCAGGTGAAGAACTCAACATGTGAATGTCTGACCTAAGTTGTAACAACATTGAAGAATTGTCAGTATGACAGAGGGCAGTAGGAAGCCTTCTATAAAACATGTGGGACATGCAGAATAGCTCTTCAGCAATATCACAGTGTGACTTACAAAGGGGAAGAGTGGCTCACTTTCAAAGCATGGCCTGAAAAGTGTAACAAAGGAGCATACATCCAGGAGAGAGTGAATATATATGCATTTCAACTCCAAATATAACCAGGTTCATAGCATACCCCACATGAGTTCTTTCTCCAATCATATTATTTGATTCATAAGAGAAATTCAAAGTGGGGTCAGAAGTGATCCGACACTCTTGGACAAACTCTCGCTTATGGAAGATTAGGAGAATACATGATATGGGGTAGAGTAGGATAAATTTACTTAATTACAGACAAACAACACCATGCAGATTGTTCTGAACAAGTAATGTTCTCTGCAAATTGCAAGCTATTTCCAAAACTAGACAAGATGCTCACAGGACCACAAGATACCATGGAACAGTCTGTTCATTCACACCTTCCAAACAATCAGCACTTTGGGAATATTTGGGATACCAAAGGGAAACCTCCCTGACATTTTCAGTTGGTCAATCTGTGTAGGAAAATCTGTTCAGAACCATCAAATTCCTCAACTTAAAGAAAGGCTTTTCAAATTGTTTGAAAATACCTCAAAACTCATTAAAAGAACTGGGAGATGTAGGCAAAGAAATAATGCAAGAGGAATAGTCCTTTTCTATCTAGGGCGGTGTTTCTCATCCTTGACAACTCTTAAGTTGTATGGATTTCAACTCCCAGAATTTCCTAGCCAGTGTGAGATTTAAAGAACAGAAATAAAACATTTTCAGAGTTACCCAGATTGCTTTGATACTTGTAGCTCTCACTGCAAATTTCAAAAACAGCTGCCCAGTTTGGAACCATGGGGCGGAACTGCACAGCATCATGCTTGATGGTGAAATTTTCATTTTCAGGATTACTCTGAATGACCTAGTCTTGTGGTCTACACTACAGTGTAGTAATTTTGTAACCAGTAATCCAAAGGGAAATGCACACCAAGCAATGTATTTATGTTAAGTCCAGTTTTTCATCTGCTCTGTCCCATAATTTCTTACAGCACAGGATGCAGATTGTCCTCCCTTATTTAGTGAGAGATAGCTTATACTATGCTATTTAAAAAATGAACATCTTTCCATATCATTGTTGTGTAATCATTGTAACCATCATTGAATGCAAGTGAGAAAGATGGGAACTTGCATCTATCAAGAGTCTGTGAGTGGCATAGGAAACTTATAATTTAAGCAAACAAACCCCTCACAGTATAATTTACACATGAACACATCCAAAGTTGAAGAAATAAGAAAGTTACTCCCAAATACTCATGGGAAACACACTTCTTAAAAAGGAATGATTCACAAAACTTTAGGGCCTGATGTGTAGAAGAGCATTCCATTGCAAAGACTGCTTTTGTTGGATGGTGAGAGAAGATCCCATCGTCTATGTGAATTGGCTACACACCTTATCTGAACCTTCCTGTGCTCTTGAAGTGCCCCAGATGTGGTTCTTTTGGCTTCATCCATAACAGTGAGTGCCACTAGTATTAGTTAAATGGTAATATCATGACATCCCTTTGGAAAGAACACATGGAATGGCAGAGGGAGAGAGTTAACATTGGTAAGAAAGGACCAGCAAGGTTAGGTGCAAGTGAATCCTGTGGCTTGGAAAGGAATTAGTTGAATGAATTTAACTGTCTGTGTTCCAAAAGGCTGTCGCACGTGAAGGCCAGTGATTTAGAGAAGCACCCTCCAAGTTTACTAATAATAGCATTATCAGGAAGCTTGGAATGGGGTTCAGGCTGGAGCAGCCATGCTGTTCTGGATCAGCGGGCCCCATGCAAGGCCAGTGAGATGGTGATAGGTGACTCTGAGACGAGGCATAGTCGCAGGGCAGGGCAGGGGCAGTAGGTGGGAGTAGCAGAAGGGCAAAGGTTTAGGGAAGATGGTGGGACTCCAGCTTACCCCAAGCAGTCCCCTCACACCTATCCAATATTGCACCACGTGTTTCAAACAGCTGCAAGGACACAATAATAGGATTGGGAAATAGGAACAGAAGAGAAACAGCAGCAACAAGACAAAAGTAAAACACAACGGAAAGTCTAAACAACAATACATCTATCTACCCATCCCTGAATAGAAAGCTGGTGAGACCTGATCTCTTCTCATTGGCCTTTCATTGGATGAAATAGCGATCCGTCTGAAGACTGGCCATTTAGTCCTTAGGAGCTGGCATGATGGGAGCTGCTGCCATCTCTCATTATTGCCTAATATTCATACCATTCCAGTTTCTAATATTCGTATCATTAGAAGGATTAGCTCAAAACTTCAGCATACTACGAACCAGCTAGTTCCCCACCCCACAAATATAATAAAATAGAGATTAAACACTGTTTACAGAGGTTTAAAAACTCTTTAAATCTCCCATCTTTTTGCCAATTCCCTTGGCTCTCACTTGTCAGCTAGAAGTGTTTGTGCCTAAATCTACATCCCCTCCCCCCGCCTTTGCAAATCCAAGATTAGAAACTTCAGCCCAATTGAAAAGAAACTAGTGCTCATCCAAGCATCAGACATGAAAATAGTGGAACAGTTCTAATTCTTTCTGAAATGCCCATGTTTAGGAAGGAATCCAGCTCCTGGAAAATCTGCGAGGTTGCAGAAAACTGTTCTAAATAGGATATTTTCTATTTTCTAGTATTCATAGTACTAGCCAAGCCAAGTGATCTCTTCTAATGAAAGGGGCCGTGTTCACCCTGCTGTCAGAACAGCTGCATTATTTACCATTTACAAAACATACTGAAGAGGGAGGTTGGCACTTATGAATCAATGGCTCTGGGATGGGGTGGACAGGAAGAATGTGGTCAAATAGGCAAGTTGCCTTTTGCCACCAAATTGTCAAACTGGGTCAAATTGTCAACATTTGGCGGCGTAACCTTGCATGTTTGACGCATGACTTCACTGTTTAACTCACCCCAAGGGACATTAAACCCTGGCCATGTTCCTTGACATCTTCAGAAGGTAGAAAGAAAAATGTTAAAAACTGAGAAACACAGTGCCAACTTAGAACAGGACTTACTCCACTTGGCACAGCTATGCCAAAGAGAAATTTGCACCATACGTGCATGCAACTTGGCACATCCAGGGGTATGCTACTATCATAGTGCCTACAGTAAAGCCTGGAGGAATACATGCTACTATGCAGCAATTTGCTAAAGACAGCAGTGCATGCTGGGATATATTATCTCTGGAGAAAGCAAGAATCAGTGTCACTTGCCCTTTGGTCTGGAAATACCCTAAGATAAAAATCCTGCTTTCATATCTATCCTATGTCCCTCAAGATCATCATCATCAAAAATCAAGAATTTCATTTGGTCATAGTGCCAGAAAGTATCTTCCTTTTCCTCATCACAATGATAGCAATAGCAATAGCGCTTAGATTTATATACTGCTTCACAGTGCTTTACAGCTCTGTCTAAGCGGTTTTACAGAATCAGCATATTGCCCCCAACAATTCGGGTCTTCATTTTACCCACCTCGGAAGGATGGAAGGCTAAGTCAACCTTGAGCCTGGTGAGATTCGAACTGCCAAATTGCAGTCAGCAGAAGTAGCTTGCAGTACTGCACTCTAACCACTGTGCCACCTCAGCTCTTTATCTTACTCGTTGGCTGTTTTGTTTTGTATACAATACTTGCTTCGGACTTCCTGATTGAGTAGTATGACATGCCCACCTACCTACAGGAATAGATTTCTTTCTTTTCTTCCGTTCATTTAAGGTAAAATAAGGTTAAATAAAATGAGCATTCTTGATTTTGAAATCAAGGCTATGGGAAAACCAGAAAAACAAAGGGTAGCAGCCCTGCAAAATGCCACTTCAGTCTTGACTTGATTACAGTGGCCCCTATAAGACCTCTGCTTCACTTGGGCTGTCCCCATCTGTGTACTCCTTTTGCAGTGCCCATCACTAACTCTGTCTTCCATACTCAAAAGGAAGAAAAACCAGAACCCACACAAGCTCTTCCCTGCACCACCTGATCTCTGCTAGTAATCCCATCTGTTTCCCAAACCACAAGCCGATGTCCCACTTTCTCTATCTGGTTACCTGTGGACATGCTCTCTCCAGGAGACATGTCATCTAGTATGGTGTGCTCTGTGGACTGTGGACTGGAGCCAGATGCACTGGATGTGGGAGGCTGTGGAGGTGGCAGTGTAGGCCTCTGTCGTGGCTTGGGGGTGGGCCGAGATTTGGTTAAAGTGCTTGTTAGGGAAGGAGGAGAAGACAGGGAAGGCGCTGCCGCTGGGGAGAGAGGGCCTGAACTCAAGGAGTAGCTTGGTGGGTAACTCAGTCCATAGGGCGATGGAGTGCTGGGTGGAGTGGGAGAAAGGCTGGCCGGAGATGGCTGCCCTGTCGATGGATCAGACATACCACCAGACTGGCCATAAGGACCCTTGGCGGGGAGTGGGGTCAGCTTCTTTGAAACTGCAGATAATGAGAGAAAGAGAGAGAGAAAGAAAAAGACGGAAAGAAATGAGGATCACTGTTCATTGAAACTCAGCTGAGCTTCTTACTACCAGTTTCTGAACACAGTGGGCAAATCCTAATCATAGTTAGCAGATGAATTTGAAACAAGTCTAATGTAAAAAGTGGCCCTAACGATTTATCCAGTAGAACCACATATGGGCCAGTAGAACCACATATTTCAGAGGTGGTATCCTAGACACAAGTTATTCTTTACAGCCTCCCTCCTAATCATGCAACACCAAATTCAAGCTACTAAATGTTTTACAGTTTGTTTTTTGTCTTCCTGTTTTAACCAGTTCTCAGTTTTAACCAGTTCGTTTGCTGGTATAGCGATTTTTGGAAATTTGATAACATTCAGAAATCATGTTGAATATTATTACGTAAATGTAACTATGAATGCTAATTAAAACTACTTGTTACTAATTTCCATGGACTACACTTGTCCTTTGCTCTTAAAGTTGGGAAGAAGAACTCCCTCTTTATAATCTTCCACCTACTATATGTTCAAGAGAACTGGTTATTATTTTTAGTTATTATCAAAATAACCAGTTCTGAGTTAACCAAATTCCTGATCTTATTTCAGCAACGTGATCTGACCTTGTGTTAAAAAAAAAAGGAGGATAAATCTAAAGTGCTGATTTTTAAAGGACCTCTTTAAAAATGCAGTATTTTGCAAACTGTTTGATTGTTCCCTTGCACTTGGCTTCTGCTCAGACCTATGCACCAGACACCTTGCATACCAATGAAGAGAAACTGGGACTGAGAAAATAGGGGCTAGGTAACCTTGGACTGAAATCTTTAATACGTAAGTCGAATTCTACTTCCAAGACTTCTTGAATTTAGTAGCCTCCATATGTGAGCCTAGTACCCATATGGACAACTTGAAGCTTCCTAAATTCATTCAAAGTAGGCCATACAGAAATTAGGTACCTTTGCTCTATCTATGGTGGATAGTGGAGCATGTTTTTGCTTTCATTAGTTCTCTATCTTCCGGATAAATGAGATCTCAAATATAAAATGCATACCTTTCCGCAGGGTGTGTGGACTTTGTTCTGTGGATAGCTGCGCTGTAGGACCTGGGGACTGTTGTGCAGTCCCACCACCTGGTGTTGTGTGGCTGCAAGCCGGGCTCCCTTTCTGCCCAGACACTAGCGAGAGTTCCTTGGTTTTCAGAGTGCTAAAAGCAAAATAAAAGATCAAGAAGTAGTAAGTTATATATGCCAGGAGATGCACACATCTCAGATCCCTTAATTTTCCTGGCAGAGTCCCAGGGTGCTCCCTGATAAGATAAACCAATGATATTTGCAAAGCAAAGCATGTTTATGTCTTACTCCCAAACACATGCCTAAAGGACCAGACAATCTTGCACATCCACCTTCAAAGCAGTTTAAGCATGAGGAGAGCATGAATGAAGCCACAGCCCTCTCAATCATTCTGTACACAGCAATGAGACAAAACAAAAATGGAGGGAAGCTGTTTTGAGCTTATTCTGGCATTCAGTCTGTCCTTAGGATGGGGAGAGGAAGGAGTGTTTTATAAATTAAGATACGTTTTTGTGTCTTGGACTTGGGAGCTATCCATCATCCAAATCTGGCCTTCATATACCACTCTTAATTCATTCGATCGTAGGCGAGGTAAAATCCCCATGAGCCACTCATCTGCCAGGGTTAGCCAATGTGCCCCAAAGTCCAAGGCACCAATAGTGAGCAACAATTTAGTTCAGTGAAACTGAGGCTAGTAGACACAAAATCCACTAACTGGAGTATTAGTGGAAGGACTCAAAAGCTGTTTTTTGTTGCTGGGGGTGTCTCATAACGCCATAATGGCGATGGGCTGGTTAGTTCCAAAGAATCTGCTGCTTTGGCACTGTTGCCTGTGGTCCAGTTCACAATCACACTGGATAAAGGATTTTGCTGTGCTCCAAAGAAAGAATGGGATTGCTATTGTGGTTTTTCTACAAATTCTTTTATTTTGGGAAGATGACAAGAATTCTCCTGGAATAGCTCTAGTCTCCTTGCAGAACTTCTTTTCTCAAGCTCCCTAGAGAAAGAAGACAAACCACTAAACCATTTTTTTTTGAACTGTCATTTAGAGTTTGGTATCTATTGTCTATAGACCAAAGCAACCAAAATGCTCTCAAACATTGAGAAGGCTACCAGCAGGGTGGGGTCCAAAGAAATGCCTTTTCTGTTTTCCTGAGGACAGTTGGGGTCTAAACCCCATTCTCTGGTATCCCAAAAGGGTTACTAGGTGGTGGTCACCCTTCCAGAAACCACCATGCCCTGCCAGTGTCAAATAAACAATTATTTACCTAGTGAGCCCGGCTCCTCTGTCTCTGGCACAGGTGCAGCTGACCCAGGGGGAAGAAACTGACATGCTGGAGCTATACGGAAGAGTGCCAGGAGGATTAGGTTTGGATAAGGTGAAAGCGGTTTTTGTGGTGACAAAGGAAAGGTTAGTCTCAGGACCATGCAGTTCTGTGAGGGAAATCTGCTTAGGGAGATGTAGGAAATTAATGTCAAATGACTGAAAGGAGGGGGAAGAAGAACAGGAGGAAGAACAAGGGGGAGGAAGTGTTGGGTTGTTCCCTGCCCAATGGTACGGCGGCAAGGGAGGCTCAGGCCTAGTGCATGGGCTGGTCCTGGGGGGGTAAGGGTAGAAGGAAGAGTAGTGGGGGTACAAGGGAGACTTGTCGTCTTCAGGGGATGGATAGATGTAACAGGAATCCGACCAATTAGACGACACACCATCCGTGCTGCAAAGGTCCAAAACAAAAACAAAAAAAGGAAAAACAAAGAGCAGAGAGCATTTGTACAAGGAAGCACTGAACTGGAGTTCCAATCACAGCCCCAAAGCATGAGGGTGGCAGAAGAGTAACCAAAAGAGTCAAGGGGGCTGGCAAAGTCCAGATGTTCCCCTGGCCTGGTTTTTACTTCTGCTTGCAAATATATGGCATGCACCGGAAACCAAGAGGCGGCCAGCACAGCTTTTCCTTTGCCAGCACCTGATCCCAAGACAGTATCTGTTTCTAAACAGTTGGGCGGAGCAAACACCCTAAGTTTGCAGATGCCCTGCATGGCATTAATCTGTAGGGGCAGGGGAAGAACAATTTGATTTGAGGTATCATTTAACTCTCTTTCCAGGACATATTCATTCTTTTAGTATTAATATATTAGTTTCTGTAATGTATTTTTGTAATATAGCAATGTCTTGGGAGCTGGGTGGTATATATATATATATATGAAGAAAGAAAGAAAGAAAGAAAGAAAGAAAGAAAGAAAGAAAGAAAGAAAGAAAGAAAGAAAGAAAGAAAGAAGGAAAGAAAGAAAGAAAGCGAGCGAGAGCGTTTTCCTTAAGAAGAAAGGAAAATAAAACAATTTCTTTATGGAGCCTAATTCACTAATATGCAAATGCCTGAATGTGTACTAAAAACAGAAAAAACTCCCTAAAAGGCTTAAGTGGAAATTGGTGTTGATGGCATTTTATAAGGAATTGTTGTCCTTTGTGTATCAGATATGAAAGATTCATACTTTAACATACATCCCAGAAGGCTTTTTTTTTTCTGGGGGAAATTCAAGGAAATGCACATCTGTCTCCAATTCAGATTTTATTTACTTGGAAACTGGCAGGTCCTGATTTGAACCAGCTGATTAAATTCCAACAGACAAATCAATCAAGGCATAAGAAAGTGGTGCCGAAGAATAAAATGTGCTGTGAAATTATAACTGTGAAATTAAAACCAGAAATAAGAATATTGGCAAAATAAACAAACTGAGGTCACGAAAACTACAGAAGAAAACGTAAAGATTTCAGCGGCCAGCATACTAAAATGCAAAGCTAAGCGAGTACTAAGATTTGCATAATGTAGGTGTACGTTTGCAGGTGAGGGAAACTTGACATTTTGCACCAGGGAAGCAAAGAAAGTGTGGAATGAATTATAATGAAGCTGCATGTCATTAAGCCAATAGTTGGAACTGTGACCCCTCTCATTCCTTTCCCTGCAAATCAGCAACAGTGCTGTTGAATGCAGAGAGGAAAAGTCCTCTTTTTCATTTTTAATCTCTTGAGGCTGTCTCCAGTCATTCTAAGGGTACCATTTACAAGCCAAAGATTGCGGTGACACTAGCATGTCAGAGTTAGAAAATACGGTGCCCACACAGCAGCCCAGAGAAGGTTTTGGTGGGAATTGCAATTGTGAAATCATCAGGTTTCTACAAACACTCACACTTTGGAGCTACACTGCCCCTGCCCAAGCCCACAAGAGCATGAAGAGTGCACCTACACACTTCTCAAGGGGATTTATTGGTGTGGCCACTATTTCCAGAAGAAACAAAAGGGAATCTGCTATACCATTTTGTTATATGGAACAACAACATTGTTTCATTAGATTGGATCAAAAGTCAGCCTGTAGCCCTAAAAACTGTGTGCAGATCCCTTTGTCCCAATGATCTCTCACAAGGGAGAGATCTCTTCCTCCCTGTCGTGGTTAGCATAATATTTTCAAGCCTTTGGCTATTGTTTGCCAGTTAAGAGTTCCTAACTATCAAAACGAATAAGCAGAGGGAACTGACCACAACTAATGCAAGATAAACTGGAGTTATTAATCCACGTTGGAAAACATTTATTTTCATGTATTATAACAAATATCTGTGGGATATCAGCCATGCCTAATGAATAATAGAATAACAGCATGAGTTGGAAGGGACATTGGAGATCCTGTAGTCCAGGGGTCCCCAATCCCTGGGAAGTGGCCCTCTACCGGGTCAGAGCCCTTTCAGAACTGGGCTGCAGAAGTGTCAGGGAAGCGCATGCATGCACGCAGCTCCATTTGTGTGCACAGGTGGGCAAGCATGCACTATACCATTTGTGTGGGTGGCAGGCGCATGTGCCCGCTTGTGCAAATGGAACTGCGCATGTGCGCGCTCACCCACTGCTCACACAGAACCATTTCCTCTCCCCCTATGCTGGTCCATAAAGTTGGAAAGGTTGGGGACTGCTTTTCTAGTACAACCCCTTCTCAAGAAGGAAATCCTATACCATTTCAGACAAATGGTTGTCCAATCTCTTAAAAACCTCCAGTATTGGAGCACCCACAACTTCTGGAGGCAAATCATTCCACTGATTAGTTATTAATTATTTCTCTTTAGTTCTAGATTGGTCCTCTCCTTGATTAGTTTCCATTACCTTGTCCTGCCTTTATGTGCTTTGGAGAATAGATTGACTTCCTCTTCTTTGGGGCAATCACTTAGATATTGGAACACTGCTATTGGTCTTTCTTTTCATTAAACTAGACATACACAATTCCAGCAACCGTTCTTCATATGTTTTAGCCTTCAGTCCCCTAATCATCTTTGTTGCTCTTCTCTGCACTCTTTCTAGAGTCTCAACATCTTTTTTATATCGTGGCGGCCAAAACTGGATGCAGTATTCCAAGTGTGGCCTTACCAAGGCATTATAAAGTGCTATTAATACTTCATGTATTAATCCCTTGCAGGGTCATGCTGAGGATTTTGTATAGTATCTGCATGACAAAATTGCTCAGATTCGGGAAGGCTTGGCCTCTGACTGGGGTAGTTCGGAAGGGGTGCCTGAGGCAGGTCTTGAGAATGTTACCTGGGATGAGTTCAATTCTGTGACTCCCGAGGACGTGGACAGGACTCTGGAGCGATTGAATGCCACCACATGTTTACTGGACCCGTGTCCCTCTTGGTTGGTGCTGGCCTCCCGGGAGGTGACACGAGGCTGGCTCCAGAGAATTGTTAATGCTTCTTTGAGTGAGGGGTTCTTGCCTACCGCCTTGAAAGAGGCGGTGGTGAGGCCCCTTCTCAAGAAGCCCTCTCTGGATCCGGCTGTTTTAGCTAAC
>JANHZT010004373.1:33724-52343 GCA_032468215.1 Stegonotus admiraltiensis | reverse complement strand
ATGCCTTTCTACGAAATGTCCTTCTGAGGCCTGAAAATGTCGTGGTTTTGGCTACCTCCCCAATCTCTTGATTAGAGAGAAAGGAGCAGTTTGGCCCTGAACTGTACATAAATATTCTTTAAGCCAAGAAACTTTATGCCGCTTTTTTTTCTTTTTTGTCTTCAGGGCATTGCTTGGTTAGGTTAAAAATGCAGGGAAACCCTTGCAATCGCTTGCAAGAGAAACTTCAAAAGCAATGATCTTTTAAGGATAACAACATTTGACAGCTACAGAGGGTTTTCCAGAGTAACAGCAAGGAGCCTGTGAATGAAGAAAAGCTGCAACCCTGAGAATAAAATTCTGACCAAAAAGTAAACTTTGGGGAAACATTTTTATTTTTATAATGTGCAGCTGCCTGTACATTCCAAAGAGAAAGGAAGATGTCCTTTGCAGTGGAAATTAATGGCATTGCAGGAAAATGAAAGGGCCAAAGCTCAGTGACTGGAGCAAATGCTTTGCAGGCATGAAGGCCCTGGGTTCAGTCCCCATCGCCACTTTACATATTCTAGGCAGCAGGGATGTGAAAGGCCTCTATTGTATGATCTTATGGAGCCTTTGCCTCTAGGTGAACTAGCTCGATATGTCCAAACACTTGCTCCATTCCGACTGCAGGGAAAGAGACACTGGCTTTTACGCTGCCTTGCCATGACCCTCAGTCGGCAAAAGAGGGCTTTGTCTGCCAAGGCCCTGGGTGCTCTGAACAGGCTGGGTTTGAATACTGGAAAAACGGAATGGTCCAAGAGCTACCCAGAAAATACTGTACCTTTGGATTTTCCTAAGGCTGCATGGACAAAAACACACAGACATTAGTGTAACACAAACTAAGGCCAAATGGCTCTCCTCCTGCACCAGTGGTGGCTATCTGGGGGGGAAGCCAGCGAGGGTAAGAGGACAGCTTGAGAAAAGCCTGGGAATCAAGTCCCTCCAGCTGCAGCATCTTACTGCAGAGGAAGCAGGGTGTTTAATGGAAAGAAGAAGCAGAGAAAATGGAAGGATTCTGGGAAAACAATGAGCTCCGCCCCCCCCCATTCCCCCTCAGAATGTTAAGAGATGATTAGGAGAAGCAGAATGAAGCAAATTACAAGGATGGTACCCTTGCTTCTCCAGGTCTTGTGAGAATAGGGAGCCAGAGGATCTATAGGATGGATGAATACATGAATGAAATGGGGATGTGTCACAATTCCTGTGTGGTTCTTCTCTCTGGATCAAAGGAGTTAGGTTTTGTTCTTCGCAGCTAATGTTTCATGTCGGATGTAAGGACAATACTGGGAACTGAAAGCTATTAGCGCACATGGAAAGCTTTAAGAATCAGCCTATTGCTTCTCTCTTTCTCTCTCTCTCTCTCTCTCAAGCTAATTTGTACTCTCTTTACTTCTGCTTGTTTGGCCTCCTCCCCATAATAATCCTCTTGGGGCATCTGGGAAATACTTTGAATATAATTTCTCCCATATTTGTATAGCCAAGGATATATTATAGTTCTGTGACAGGGAATTAGGTCATGAAAAAGTTAAAAAAAAGTTTAAAACATATATTTGTATTTCTGCCCATGTCTGACTAGTTTTATGTACTGAAACCTTGGCTTAATATATAAAAACAACGTCCGATAGCTAGAAGCAGGATAAGAACAATACATGACAATCCTCAACTGTTCGATGCAAATTTCACAGATGCCCCAAATACAATCTTACAGGGCTCCGAGATTGACAAATTTAGACCTGAAGTGTCTGCGTGCAGCCTCTCATCAGATGAACTGGCATGGAGAGGGGAAAGCACAGAAAAAGAATGCCATGTGCTTCAAAGGATATAAATTCCTCATAACTTTGTCTCAAAGTCTTCTCAAAGGATTGCTCTCAGAGATTTGTGACTCTTCATTAAAAAAGGAAAGTCCCAGTTTCTGCTATTAGGAAACAGATTATATACTATCCAAACCTATTCCCTTTTCATAAAAATTTGATGTTTCTTTTAGCCACTGCAGGCCAAAGGATGTGTCCAAGACTTGGGGTAGATTAGTTTGTTGATGATAAACTGGCTAATGATGGAAAAGAGCTCATATGTGGGACATTAGCTATCTATGCTACTCGACTATTTTATCATTCAATGTGATGTGCAAATGTAATTGGTAACATACGGATAACACATTCTTCTCTTGATGATTCCTCAAAATCAACTTAAGTCACACAAGAAGTTATTAAGGCTCAGGCCTAGCTTTCAAAGGGCAAGATGTGGAAGGCTGCTCACACAGTCACTCCTGTGCATCTTGTCTGACAATGTTTCTCATGGTAATGAAAGCTAATACATAGCTGGTGTGCTGGTGGCACAAATCTGGCAATGAATGTGATCCTATCTAAATGAAGCACAGTTGCTACTATTAAGTGAAAGAGATGATGGCAGTAAAGAGGGTTAATGTTGTGTTTACTTTCCATAATCTCAGTGAATCACTTAATAGGATTCTTGGTTAGTTAGTAGGCTACTCAAAAAATATCTGGAGTCAAACTAAATATCATGCTCAAAGGTCTACTCACTGAGTTGGCAAAGCATTTTGAGGGCTAAGCAACACAGATTTCCTTCAAATTAGAGAGCCTAGTTTGTCCAAACAGAGATCATTCTGGAGATCCACAGAGTTGGGAGATCAATTTCAATTAATTACAATTACTTCCTGCTATCAGATTCAGCTCAGACTGTTAGATTATATAGGAAGGGGCTCTTTGTTATTCCATATTTTAGAGATGTTGATGGCATGGTAGTTTTAGAAAATTATTTTAAAAATTCAAAACTTTTTCAAAAAGCCTTTAAGATTACCTTTGCCTCTTAGTGTTTCTTCTACTCTGATTTTGTTTTTTGTTATTTTGTTACTTAGTTATTAAAAGTTTTGTTATTGGACTGTGCATTGTTTTAATCCTGTTGTTTTTATTGTGGCCCCTGAGAGTCACAAGATTGTGGTGGATAAAAAGAATGAATGAATGACTGTGATCTGAGAAGTAGACAAGATGGATATAAGAATTATGCCATCTTTATTAATAAGGGCAAGCAAGTAAGCGTTAACTGAACAGGACTGAACAGTTAATGATTCTTTATACAATGGAGAGATGCTTACCAAAAAAGGTGGGTACAATTTTTTTTTGAAGAAGACCTTCCTGGACCCTGACATCTTAGATAAATACTACTTAGTAGTGATCATTCCTTTGTAAATAGATATATGTAAATAGATATACGTGACAATTTGTGCACTGTTCTGAGATTCTTTAGAAAGTATGAGTGATATGTATATCTATTATGGTATGATATGACTACATTATTCAAACTGTTTTACTCCTGTAGAAGGATTAAAGTGGCTTGCCATTACCTCCTGAAATTATTTTAAAAAAATTTCAGCCTTGCCTATAGTCTTGGCATTTGATGGATGTTACTTAATGTAGTTGTTAACTATCAGTAGTAGCAGTAACAGTAGTAACAAAGGTCATCCTGCTTAAGTTCTAAGTCCAGAGTCCAGGTGCTGCCATGTTCTAAGGCAACAAATCATGATAATGTAAATTGTTTTGTTTTAAGAGTGAAGCCAGTCACCAATCTCCTAGAATATGGAAATGTTTACTAATATTTGTTGATCTTTGTGCAAATAGACAGGAGACAAATGCATGTCACTGTTGGACAATGAAGGTTCAACAATATCCATAGGTTAAACTGGGAGCTGATGATGGAAAACTATCAATCATGGAAGGGATTGCTTTGGGACTCTCCTAGCAGAGGGGTCAACCTGGTGGCCCGTGGGACAGATGTGTGATGCGCAGGCCATGGCCACCCTGACTCCACAAACGCAAAAAACATTGCAATACGTCACAATACATCACATGACGTGATTGAGTTTGACACCCGTGTCCTAACACAACTTCCCTCAATCCTCTTCTAGGATAGAGATAAGAAGATAAGATTGTGATGAGATGCATAATTATTTTAGTTCATAGTTCACTGACAGACAGATAGCACAACTTTCCTCTGGAAAAGTTGGCCAACTCAGGATGGCTTTCTAATATGTTAGAGTAAGTGTAATTGGCACATAATCCTTGGCCTCATAGATCACTGCCCTGGCTTCTGCCAATTTACCAAAACTAACCTTTCTCCCCTCACTTGTCCAATAGAACAAATACCACTAACAGAGGCCAGGACTAGTCAGGCAGTTAGGCAGCCAGGCAGGCAAAATAGTATATTTCCTTTCAACAGGCCACAAGTCTCATGCCTGGGGATGGAAGAGGCACTTAAGAGCAGGGTGAAATGTTATGACAAGGTGATGAGGCACCTATTCTCCTTGAAAACATAGCCATAATTTCACCTAGGAAGTAGCACTCTGAGTCAACATAGCTTCTTCTAGCTTGCACCCCAGATTGTCCCCATACTCCTTTCACAACAAAGCAAAAGAGTCCCTACCCATCCTTCTTGTAGAACTCAAGCATCATGTTGTCCGTGGCCACACTGAGTGGTCGTCGGGTCTGATCTGAGTGCTTGTGGTCGGCGTGGTCCATATCAGGTGATGGCATAGAATTGTAGTTTGCATTGTGGTTCACATGCACAGGGCTTCCATAGTTTCCAGTCAAGTTGAATTCAATGTCTAATTTGGAGAGACAGCAAAATAGTCACGCACTGCATGAGTTGCAAACAAAGGCCTAGCTTCTATCTCAGAGAAGAACCTCATCCCAGCAGGAAAGAGTCTCTCACACAATGGGAATGGGATAACTTGCCATAGCCAACTCATTGTGGCAAATTGACTGTGGCCAACTTGACACGGCCAACTTGCTGCAGCCAACTCACCATGGGCAACTTGGCACAGGATAACTCGCCATAACCAACTCAGTGCGAGACAACTCGCTGCAGGACAATTTAACAATTCTATTTAATTATTTAAAATAAATAATAATTATTTTAATTTTTGCCATTCACATTTCATTCTGTCCCTCCTTTTGCATCCTTTCTTTAATGATTCTATTCCACCATTAGTGTAACTCCTGCAGTGAGTGTCCTGCAGTGAGTTGTTCTGTGGCAAGATGGCTGTGGCGAATTGTCCTGCAGTGAGTTAGCTGTGGCAAGTTGGCTGTGGCAAGTTGGCCATGGCAAGTTGGCTGTGGCGAATTGTCCCCCCCACACACATACACAAACCACCACATATGAGAAGGCAAACTAACAAATTCTTATAGGACTTATCAGGTGATAGTACTTTTCAAAAAGTAAACATAAAGAGAAGACATAAAATCACATTATCTTGGATCTCCAGCAGCTGGTTTCACAATTCTTATTTCCATATTACAGCCTTAGACACCATGGCATGACTAATTGTTAGAGAGGTACTAGTCATCTAGGAAAGAACAGTAGGAGTAATTGAAAAAGAGCTGCACAAGCAACAGAAGTGATGTCTACCTCTCACTACTAGCCCCGGTATGGTCTGGCTCTGCTTGACAGAGGCATCCAAAAAGAGTAGATGGAAGAAAAGTTTCCTACCTCCAGGAAAGAACCAATCAGCATGCTGGATAAGAGGTTCAATAATTGCAACTATCTGAAGAGAGACTGTTGCCATCATCTCTGTGATGTTTCTGAAATGAAAGGAGAGATCCACAAGGACAATGTCATGAGAATAGTGAGGTCTTTTGAATGAGATCTCTATTCTTTTGAGCACCATAGTGACTGAACTGCAGTAAATGACAGAACTGAAAGACTGGAAAAACTTGAAGATCTGCTGCTTCTAATTTCAAATTAGCCTGCTTTGCATCCTGCTTCTATAGCACTCTTTACTTTGTGCCATGTCCCATTCTCTAAAAATAATTTTAGGTGTATGAAACCATTAAGCTACAACAATTTAATCAAAGTATTCCTGTTAAAATCAACATCTGCAAAGTATAGCAAATAAAATATTGTCCCAGGGTTCACATGCTTAAGTTATAATACATAGAATTTTAAACAGCAAAGCCTTAGACTTCAACCTCTTACCCTTCTGTCTGAGGCCAGAGGAGATTTGGCCCCAGCACAATGGCTATGTTGCTTGGTGTCATTTTGTTTGCATCTTGGTACTCGGTTAAGTTTGCAAGGAATTTGATCAGGTACCTGCAGTGAGATGAAATCAAGTTAAAAATTGAAGTGAAAAAATATAGGTACCAGGGTACAAACCCATGAGCTCAGTCTGGTTAATTTTATTTGCTAAAATGCCACCAACCAAATGGTTTCGCTAAGTACATGAGATAAAAAAGGAGTAGATAACTCAAATATCACATCCATTTTCAGAAAAGGGGCCAAGATATTCCTCTGTACTGGAACATCCCCTTCTGCAAGAGGGAACAATGAAGCAAATGACACCATCTTGAACTGAGAACCATTTAAAAGATGAAATGATGAAGGTCTGATATGGGTCTGAACCTGCCATCCTTAGGAAAAGTAAAATTCTTAGAAATGTATGTATTTATCCATCAATAATATTTGAAGTAGCCCATTGGAATTTAAAGTAATATTGATCCAAATTGTTAGCATCCTGGACCAGATCCGAGTTTCAACACTTGGCAATTACCTTGGACAGGCACTTGGGAGCACCCATTATGGCTCTAAGGAAAAATGACAGAATCTGTTTATATGTTGTGTAAGGTAAAGGTGGACCAAACAGTGGCACTCCCCCAAGTATTCAAAGCAGCATGGATAATTTGAGCCTTTTACTTTTCTATTGCTTTGGAAAACAACCCCTAGTACTTATATTGGTTAACTTCTTCGATTGTATACTTATTAAATGTCCATTTGTGTCTTCATTTATGGTGGGAAAACATTAAAATGCTTCCCCCCTCCACAATTTATGATCAGATGTTCACATTTACAAAAGGATGTCAAAGTTTTCAGTTATGACTGCATCATCCACATAATTGAATTTTTCTTTTTGCTAATTTTAGGGCATAGATATTGAGGGAGTGGATAGATTTTACCAGAGTATAACCCCATCTTCTTACATTGCTTATGTATCAAAAGGAGGAGGCATCTATCAAGTTACTCAAAACTGCCCTTGTGTGCTTCTTACTGAGTCAAATACTATTTGAAAATCATCAAACATTGACTATAACTTTGAATGTGACTGTTGGATGTACATTTCAGCAAGGAATTGTAATCCCAGGAAATCATCAAATTGTTGATCTATCCACCTGGAAGCCTACTTATTTGGGATCAATAATGTCCTTCTCCATAACTCACAACTGCATACTGTATATACAGTAGGTATCATATCAGCTTTCCACCTTCACAATGTTTCCTATTATAGTGGGATTAAATGCAAGATGAACACTACAAGGTTCTTCAGATTGCAGCAGAACAAAATGGCTGCTGATCATTGATCTATAAGGAGGAAATAGATACTTCTGTTATACTTTTATCTTGTGTCTTCTCAAAAAAAAAGGGAGAACTCAAGTCAAACCCTACAACTGGGTTAATACTAGACCACTTCCTCTTATTGAGTGGGAGCATCTCACATATTAAAGCTATTCTTGATGATGATTCAGGTGCAGAGTCTGGCTTGTTTAGCCGAGGGGCTAACTTCATATAGAAGTAAAATAATGTTAGATGAATTAGCAGCTGAAAATGCTATTCGTAACCTTGATCTAATGTCCTCAAGATTTTCTACTATATGTCCCTGCTCTTCCTAGAAAAGCAGTTTAGTATATTGGAGTGGCTCACTTTTTTTCTTGCAGTCTTCAGGGGTCATCTGACGATTTGTTATGTAGGGCAGTGTTACCATATGAGGGCCTTATCTTTCTCTCTTGCTTCTGGTTGGGACACTTCCCAAAGCTTAGCAGAGGATATGCACAATCTTGTGGCAACTTATCGATGTTCTCGCTAAACTTTAAAAACAGTTGAGGCACAACTGATTGTTCATAAGTCAGCACTAATTTCTTATGACCAGGGTGAGGAAACCAGGTTATATCTGTTATTTCATTTGGACTTATTCTGTATCTGAGAAGCTGGGAGACAGATTTCACTATAGCCTATGCTGTATTTCATTGATTATTAATGTGAATCATGGCAACATACAGCATTATTTTCTTTAACTGTTTCACCTTCACATTTCATTTTGTCCTTTGGTACTAAAGTTTCTATTCTGCCTGTTTGCTGTACAGAGATGAGATATGGTACAGATAGTCCTTACTTAGTGACCATTCAAAGTTACAGTGGAACTCCCCAAGGACTTGGTTACAACTTGATTCCAGAATTCCAACAGTAGCACTTTCCATGGTCACATGACTGCATTTTGGGTGCTTGACAGCTGGCTGGTTGCAGCATTCTATGACTTATGATGTCTATTTTTGTCAGAAAGTGGCTTTTCCCCCAAATTCTGGCCCATAGGAATGCATTGTCTCGCTTTAACAATTGTGGCATTCACTTAACAACTGCTGCAAAAATGTTCGTAAAATTGGGTTGGTCATGAAGGTAACTCAACTTATAACTAGCATGACTTAGGACAGAAATTCCTGGCTCTGTTATGGTGAGGGGTGGACTATCCATACCATTATCTACATGAGGACTTCTTTTTGTGTTACAATCCACATTAGCTGTTTTGCCAGCTGCAGCAGAGTTTAAAGTTTTTTTAAAATATTATTATTAAAGATTTTGATTCATCTAACTTTCTGTTGGCATCAGACGGCAGTTCAAAAATAGATATAATTGTGTGGGCAGTAAGCAAACAGTTTCTTTGAAACCAGGGACAAATCTGTACTACTTCCTAGCAGGTTGTCAGTTGCGTCAGTTATTTCACTCTCAGACTTAGATCCAGATTCTTCTCCTTCACTTCTCTCTACCATAGCTCCATCACTGGATGTAACGGGTTGAGAGAATAACATTGAGAGTCAGGAGGAACAGCTGCAGTCTAGAGACTGGTCTGACACGAGAGAGTCTAAAGAAGGAATGGAGATGGCGAAAGCAGAAGGGGCCCTCCCTAGTTATTTGGAAAGTAAAGGCACGGGAGAAGGGAAGTGCTTTCAGAGGTACAAGATACAGTTTAGGTAACCTTACAATAAAGTAGTCTTAGTATTCATGATTTTGGTGTTCTGTCTGGACTACCTTGAAGGGCTGAGGTTGGATGACAGTAACTTATCAGTTTCCCAATCTAATAAGATATAATCTTTATTAACTATGGGTACAAAGGACAAAGGGGATTTAGTTGTCACCCACATTCAAAAATTCAGCTGCGTGTGAGTTGTTTTCTCAAGTGTTGTGTTCTTCCTGCAGCTTCCATACTTGGCCTTTGTAATGTTGCTGTTCTTATGCTTGTCAATTACAACTAATTTTGCTTCTTATATAATTTAGGCTCAATGTTGAGTTTTGAAGTTTAGGTACCTCCAATCTATAGTATGCTAACTGAGTAAAATAAAATGAAGATACAAAAATAAAATAAAAAGAAAGTAAAACTGAATACATAACTGATATGTCAGTTATTGGAAAGAGGGAAGTCATGAATGGCTCACCTAGTATTCTGCTTAATAAAATATGCTTCTTCTGCTTGAAGAAAAATGAAGGATGCTTCTTATCCTCTGAGAATCTTGATAGGAATAAGGATACCTTCTTCCATAAATAAAAGAGAGTACTGGAATGAGATCTGATGAAATAATAGCATGTTGGTATATTGGTCCTCTATCTTTTGAAAAAATGGATGAACCTCAAAATCAAGAGAATGTGCAGCCTAACCAATCACTGTTCAATTGGAGACATTTTGAAGGAGAGCTAGAGATATGATCTCCAACCTGAGTAATATTGAAAATGAATAATGATCCAATTCAGAGAGACAAACACAATGGGATGATTGAAGTGGATCCCAAGGTTTAATGATATTGGACAAAATCTGAGGCCTCCAGCAAATCTGGATCTATCTGATTTAACTGTTCTTTGGTTTAGGGCTATATTAGGCCGGAGAAGGGCAGCATATAAATAAAATAAAAAAAAATTGCTTCAAAGAAGCATTTTGGAAGAGTGAAGAATCTTAAGGATGTTTGCAAACAATGTCTGTTACATGATCACTCAAATACATGATTAGGTGGCAGAATTTGAGAACAGGATGGAATAGAAAACCAATACATGTAATGGTCCTTGACTGTATCTTGAATGGTTCATGGGAGACTTCCTCAATGTCACTAATGAGTTGAACATCCTGTTGGCCTTAGAGAATTCAATGGATTCCATTGTCCATTCAATCAATTCAATTGATCTCTTGAAAAGATGAGGGAACTACCATACATGGTGTGGTAGAGAAAACTATAATGCTTTTAGAGTTTGCTGATCTTAATGTGACTCATAAAGAAAAAAAAAAGAATCGTGTGAGTTCATTTAGTAAAAACACTGTGTTGCTTACAATTGTCTAGTGAATAACTTTAGAAGGTCAAATAAATACACTTAATGCATGCCTAAGTTTGCTGGCATTTGCAGAACAGTCTCTTATAACCATATGGCTGAACATCTGCAGACCCAGAACGAGGTGTCCGGATGAACAGCTCTAAAGAACTGTGAAGAAGAGCTGAGATGATTAAAGAAAATAAGAACAAAAGAACACTGATAAAACAGAAAGATGATCAGTTCCATGTTGGATGTGCTAATTGTGTGATAGCTGAAAACAAGACTAACAGATTCAGTGGAAGCCACAAGGGCAATAAGGCTCCTTCCAAACCATTCTACAAAAACTACAAGATTCAAAATGGGGTTTGGCATAGGCATACAACCGTGGGTGTGAATCATATAGATCAGGGCTGTCAAACCCTCAGCCTGTGGGCTGGAAGTGTGCTAGCCAGGTCCACGCCCGGTTTAGCGAAAGGGAAAAAAGTTGCGATATGTCATGTGACGCCACCGTGATGACGTGAGTTTGACACCCCTGGTATAGATCACAATGAAGAAATCTAAGAATGACCAATAAATACATTTACTTGTGGGTGCCAATTGCTAGACATATCATTTAGTACAAGGAGTGATATGTTGCACACCTTAATATTTGTGTATGATCCAAAAAGAATGCATTAAATTGTAATCATTGCCACTTTCATGATGGCACTCCTCATGTTATGGACCACCTTGCCTTTCAAAAAGGCTGTTAAAGTCATGTTGTCTCACCAAGCTTTTGGTAGGACCTGGACTGCCACTAGAACTTTTCTTAGATTCCACTCCATAGTATTAGTTTAGTTTTTATGATTTCCCACTATGAAGTGCTGAGCCCTTAGAAGTAGGGCAATATTTAAATACTTGCAGAAATAAACAAGTTAACCAAGCTGTTAAATCACAAGGCCTATCAAACAAATGAATAAAAAGGGGCTTTAGTGAAAAGAATACAGAAAGGAGACTTGAGACACAGCAACCCTCACAACCATTGCAAGCTTCTCTCTTCCCTCCCACCACTACCTTCTAAGAAATGGGTCTGGCTGGCAATGAGGGAGAAGAGAGGGAGAGGTTAGTTCTTTATTAGAGATCAAAAGAGATAAACTCTGGGGCCAACCTGGAAAGCCTAGCCGGTCTGCAGGACAAACCATGTGAGAAAATATACATCTAGCGCATGAGACAGATTACTGTATAGTTGAACAAGTTAAAAATCTTAGTAGATACATTTGCATAGTCTTGCATATTGACTTTTGAGCTATATGTCAACTTGCAAAGCATCCCTGGCCTGCTCTCGAGTTGCCACAGGCCAGGGGGGATGGGAAACAGGCAAAACTGCAGAGCAGCAAAAAACAGATGCACATTCCACACTAATCTCCCTCAAGGCTGTATCCTAGGGATACCTGCAGCAGTTGAAGGGGAGTGACCTCTACAACTTGGGAAATTACTCCATTGGGAATGTGATTGATGACACACCCTGGGGGGAGGGGGGGAAACAGGGTCATAATTGGAGCATAAATTATGTAGGGTCAGAGCTGGCTTCACTTGGGAACGTGCCGACATGAAGCTCCTAATAAATATCTGGATTTCTTTTGAAGCTTGGCTCAAGGCTCATGTTTTAATTAGGGCATCTGTGGGAACCCTGACACTATATTTGATTTCTGGAAAAAGTAATTTTGCTGTGATGCTAGTAAAATGGGAAGTGCGTGGAACAAACAAACAAACAAATGGGGATAGCAGATATAATAAAGTTCTGCAAACTTCTGGATTGGCTATGCTGACCTCTTCAGTGCAGGTTCCTTCTTCTCTGACTAGTTCAGTATCATAAAGGGATTAACTTTTGTAGTAGAATACTTGCCCCCATGATTAGTAAAATCAATACAAAACCATATTCTTCAGTTTGTATACACCTGCCTTAGATTATTGTAGCTGGCCTTAGGCAATTTCTCAAGGGCATTCCATAGTGCTTGCAATCTCTTGTCTTGGTCCTGAATGCTAAAAAGAAAGAATAACTGAGATTAATTCAATAGCAAGGTAGGTGAAAGGGTAGCAAATAAATAAAACTGCAAAATAAATAATAAAATAACAAACAAATAAACCTCTGCAGGGTTGCCATTTTATTCATATTCTGACAGTGGGAGGCAAAACTTTAGAAGGCAGGGAAACCTGGCTATATGAAAAATTGTTTCAGGAACTCACTTAGAGGCTTGAATCCATTCTTCATACAGTTCAAAGGTCATGAGTGGTTCTGGCAACTCTCGAAGATAGGACTTTAGTGCCCCTGTAGAAGAAACACAAAAATACAGAAATAATTTTTTCTTGTTTTGAAGATCTATCTTTTTCTTATCCTTCCTTTGACCTTATGCTGTACTAGCAGACCAGAGTAAAATTTTGTAAATTGCCCAGAGTCCCCTGTACTATGGAACGATATATAAGTCTAAGTGTTATTGCTATTAACAGGCTTAAGAGCATACCATTAAATAAACAGAATTCAAAAGAGGGAAAATGTTTTAAGGTCTTTGAATTAATTACATCATTTTCATTGGAAATATGTTTTTGGCCGGATTATGAGAAGAGATACAAGTAATCATTGACTTACAATCATTTGTTTAGGGACCGTTCAAAGTTACACCACCACCCAAAAAAAGTGATTCACAACCAGTTCTTGCACTTATGACCACTGCAGCATCCCCAGTGTCACATGGTCAAAATTTTGAGTGCTTGACAACCAGTATGTATTTACAATGGTTACAGCACATGATCCCATTTGCGATCTTCCCAGCCAGTTTCTGACAAGCCAAGTTAATGGGGAGAAGCTGGATTTGTTTGACTGGATGATTTCCTTAATAACTGCAGTGTTTTGCTTAACAACCATGCCAAAATAGAATAGGTTGTAAAATCAGACATAACCCACTTATCTTGCTTAGCAACCAAAGTTCTGATCTCGGTTGTGGTTGAAAGTTGAGAACCACTGTAATACTCTTCTCTAGTGTTATAACTAGCAAATACTGATATACACAACAAGAATGCAGGCATATAAAAAGAAGGTGTTTGTTCTGTAACCATGGAATGTATCAATAGATAGGGAGAGAGCAACAGCTACTGTAAAGTACTTCAAAATCTGTCTGGGAATTGTTGAAATTAGCATACATTGAGCAAGATCAGCCACTTCTCCATATCATAAACTGGCCAGCTTTAGTTGTCCTTGGTCTGCATTTTCCACTGGAAGTGCCTGGTCCAAATTCTTGTCATTCATTATGAAGACCATCTGATAGGCTAAAGAGTGATACCCTACCTGCAATGGCATGGGGGTCTGCTGAATATTCCTGAACATCCACAACACAGCAGTCTAATGCTGCCTTAAGCTTCTTTAATTTGGAAGCAGAGGGGGCCACTCGGAACAGACCCTGCAAACCAAAGAGAAGCAAAATAAAATCTGATGAGGTGCCAAGCTCCATAAACATAGAATTGGGGCCATATGGCATGGGTTCTCTGAAAACAAGAGAACGAATGCTTTCTCTAACCCCCTACTCAGATGTTTTATTTGTTTATGCAACTGATCTACCACTCAAAACCCCAGTGGATTCTAGGCAGCTTACAGAATCTCTAGCTATAAAATTGAACCTCAAAAAAGAAAGGAAGCAATTCTGTACAGACCTCCTCCTGCATGCCACATTCAAGGAGCATAGTAACACAGGCCTCGATAGGGAAGGCAATCTCCCGGCCACTGACAGCGAGATGTTCCTCTAAGGGCTTCCCAAAGGAGGGCTTTTCAATCCAAGCTTCTGTAGAAGACAGTTCAAAAAAAAAAGATACAATCAAAACAGAACAGGTTCACTACACTTGAGCTACTCAGTCACTCTTCCTTCCTTCATAGCTCCTAACAACTGCATGGATGAGAAAATCAGTAACTATTCATTGTTTCATTTATGTGGCAGAAGTGAAATTTTTCTGCAGTTATTTTTGCTCTTCTCCTATTTAGGTCTAGATTCAGGCTCCTCAGAATTCATTTATATGTTTATATGTATTTACATTGTGGAGTTTTTGATGCTCTCTGAGCTTAGTTGCTTTCTTTCTTTGCAGATGTTTCATTACCGAACTAGGTAAAATTATCAGTGCTAGATGGGTTTGCTCTCATTTTAAATACTAACGGTTTGCCCTGTCATGTATGGCCGTTGTAACATCCTTGTGTCGCATGATTACAATTTGGCCACTTCATGCCCAATGGATGTTTACATGCCCCAATGTCACGTGATTACCATTTGTGTACTTCAGAGGCAGTTACTGACAAGCAAGTCAATGGAAATGCTGGCAGTAAAATCAGAGATTGTGTTTATGTGATGTCTTGCTTAATGAACAATGGTAATTTGCGTAACAATCACAGCAAAAGTGAGATTGAACGTGTCTGTCATGGTCATGGGCTGTCTCCCTTAATGTCTATGTTGCTTAGTGGTCATTAGATGAAGACTATCTGTTGATCTCATTGAGTCCTTACATTTTAGAATAAGGTGGTGGTAATCAGTCTCAAATGGTAATGTATCATTTTGGGGTATTCTGACTGGATGGTGTTATTAACTGGATGTGATTATTATTCACTCTCTAACTTGGTAAATAAGCCAACAATAGCAGAGTGGAAGTTTATGGATTTTATGCTTAACTGAGAACTGAATCATCCTGAGACAAAAGACAGGAGTCACGTTGCCTGAACAAAGAGTCCATAATGTGTCTTGTATATAGTGGCAATGGTAACCTGAGAAGCACGATACTTACCCTGCTGTGCTTTGATTTGAGGCAACACATTCTGCAAAAGTGCTAATGACTTTCTGTGGTACTCTGCTTGCACTTCTATTAACTGGGAGAAAAATAAAATGGGATGTAGGCTGTAAGAATACACGATCAGAAAGGCACCATGGTATTACAAAGAGGAGGGGGAAGGAAGCCAAAGAGGGACAAAGATGCTAAAAGCCAGGCTTTCTGGTACTTACAGTCTGAAAATAGTTTGCATAGTCTATCTCTTTGGCCACAAAATTGTACATGTCAGCTGAGAGCTGATCCTGCAGGAAGTTAAAAAAAAAAAGGACAACTCAAAACACAAAACTCAAAATACCTGAAGTGTTGCTAGATGCTTCCTTATCTTTACAGAAAGTTTAAAATATATCCAAAAAAAGCAGAGCAATGTGAATTGTATTGCAATTTACAGTGCTGATATTCCTTTTATTTATCTGTTTGAGACAAATCAGCAAATGCACAATAATACCATTTCCCGATTGATTATGCGCCACCCCAAATACCAGATTTACATGTATAATAAAAGGTGGATTTGCAGCTAATTTCTGGCCATCTCTTGGAAGTCAATTGTCTAGAATGAAAAGAGGGAGGGGAGATACCCTGCAAATCTCCACTCTGTTTGCTGCCTCCTCCATCTCTTCCCTGAGAGCATCCGCTTTGGCACCCGAAGGCTGCAAGTTGCTTGACAAACCTGAAGACTTGGCTGACTGTTGCCATCTGTAGGAGAAAGAAGAGCAAAGATGTAGGCTGTTCAATGGGACACAGGACCTGTCTTAGGACTGTTCCTTCCTGCCTTGCCAGAACAATATAATATCATGTCACATGGAAGGGAGCACATTCTAGCTTTCCCTCTGCCATAAGCACAAGCTAATTTTAAGAGTGAAGGCACTTTTGTTAGCATGAACTGATGCCAACATTTTCAAATGCTCATCCCTCAGGGGGATTTTTTTCCCTCCACAGAAACATCAGCTCAGTGTCTCGGTGATTTCAAATGTCTCCATTTTTAAGGCAATATCACAGCTCTTTCAGAAGAAGGCAGAAATAGCTGATTTTTGAGGAATACCAAGAAAGAAAAGCAATGTGTATATATCTTCAGGCAAATAGTCATCTCTAGCTTGACTAAGGACACAGTAACACTAGAAATATTTCATTTTATTTATTTTCATTGGTGAAAATCTCAGTCATGGATTCCACAACTGGAAAGGGGTGAAAGACAACAATGCTTTTGGCCTAGTCAGTACAAGGCCTCTGGCTAATAAAATACATTGAAGCAACCATGTCTATCTCAATCTCAAATCTGAACATTAATTTTTCCCTGGACAGTAAAGATTGAAAACCTATGACAGAGTATTGCAAAGAAAATGAAATTCCTCCTGTTCTCTTTTCTTTGGGACTTTGAAAGAAATCTTTTTGGATTAGAATAGCAGAGACAATGGAATTTTGTAGATCACTATTTTAGTTGATCCAGATGGTGGATTACAGAATTCAATTGCCTTTGCTTTTTTCTAAGAATAGGAAGGGGAGATTGGGACTGATTACTGGAGACCACTTAGTGACTCCAGCTCTCTAGATGGAAAGAGATACCTTATTCAAGTTACCTTCATTCCACCCATGTAAGGTCCATATTGCTGCATTCAGATGATGTTCTGGAAACCCCTGAAAGTTTGATTATTTTCCCAAGTAGGATGGTAATAAGATCCTGTAACATTCTGTTCTATTTTATATGATTCTTCTTTTCCTTTTTCTGGATGTGTATCTCTTTGTTCTTTCATTTTATTGTTCCAGCTTTTTTATACTGTAAAAAGATTCTGGGTCCAGAATCACTCTGAGTTGGGTGCTTTTTAATCTATGCAAATAAATACATCTTTGAGGAATCTTTTCCCCCATTTTTTAAAATCGTAAAGCCAGCACTAACAGATTTTCTCCTGTGCCACAATGGCCACTGCCGACCCAAACTGAAGGCTGATGGAGAGAGCACACATTTGTACAATCCTGATATATAAATGACAGGAGACAGGTCAGTCTAGCATAAAACTCCATCTGGGATGGATTTTCTTTTTCAATACTGAAAGCCGCCCTAAGGAAACTTCTTCTAAAAACTAGTCCAGCAATAAAAACAGACACATGAAGCAAACAAAGACTTGGCATTGCAAAGGCAACTGAGAAAAAAAAAACCCTCTCTTACCTTGTCCTTGATGAATCCATGTCCAGGACTAATTTTGCTAAGTGCTTCCTCTGTTTTTGAATATTTGGGATTTCTACCTGAAGTAGTTTTTTTTAGTTAAAAAAAAGAAAGGAAGTTATATAGGGAATATTTATAAAGAATAAGACTGCATTGCAAATTCTATGTACTGAACTTCAATGACATCATAGTAAATGTGCAGGCCTAGCATTACAGCCAATGCCAGAACCATGGACAGCTCCTATCCACATGGCTAGCAAGAGAACGTGCCACCATCACCTTTAGAATAGCCACTGGTGTTTAAGGAACGAAGCTGGAAGGAAAAGAAGCCTCCACCTAGAACAGTTTTACAACCTGGTATTTTCCATGTGTGTGGCATTTTGATAATCATAAAGCACAACCATGTGGCTATGTACCCTGAAAAGTCTCAGAAGCTTTGGCCCATAACACCTTAAGAGCACAAGGAAAGATGGTGTGGGGGCACAGAAGAGAGAATGTAGCTCTGCAATTCCTGTGCCATAGTACTAGTTGCAGAGAAAAATTAATAGAATTTCACATACATAGGTATATATGAATGAAAGAAAACTGGATTATAGGTAGTCCTTGGTCAATGACTGGCCTATTTAGCAACCGTTTGAATTTATGATGATGCAGGAAAAGTAGTTTTATGAATGGTTCTCACACTCATGACATTTGCAGCATTCCTATGGGCACATGATTGAGATCCAGGCACTTTGCAAGTGTCAGGGGTTTACAGTGGTCACAGGGGGACCCATGGCCACCTAATTACCATTTGCAAGCTTCACCGCCAGCTTTGGGTAGGCAAAGTAAATGGAGAAGCCAGCAGGAAGTCACAAGCTGCAGTCATGTGATGTTACCTTTAATGATCACAGGTGATTTAAACAGAATCACAGAATATGTAAGTCTGGCGCAGGGATGCGATGTTTCATTTAATGACCATGTTACTTAGCAATGGAATTGCCTGTCTCAATTGTGGTCGTTAAGACTGCCAGTATTTGTTTGTGTTGTCTGCACGATAAACCCAGGAGCAATTAAACCAGACAGTATTTCCATAAATAAACTGAAAACAAGCTGTGAGGACACTCTCTGCTTAGTTCCTCTGTGAAGTACCATATTTTTCGGGGGTAAAATGGGGTAAAAAGGATGAAAATTTGGGTGCGTCTTATACACCGAATGTAGCCCCACCCACCCACTCCTTTCAGATTTATTTTGGTCTGATTTTTATTATTT
>JANHZT010004371.1:99702-129991 GCA_032468215.1 Stegonotus admiraltiensis | reverse complement strand
AGTAGCTGCAGAGGAATGAATCCCTTGCTGCAAAGAGGGCGAAAGGCTTTCCTCCTTCAGCCGCCGTTTGCGCTCCATCCCTTCTCTCCCCGTGGAGAAAACCACCTTCGGGGGAGCCGCTTCTCCTTCTGCCCCTTCACTCTCGCCCTCCTTTTATGCCTCCGAGGGTAAGGCCTCCGTTTGTCTCCCAGATGGGGGGTGGGGTACTTGGCCTGCCCGGATTGGGACCTCCCGATTTCCTCTTTAGCTTTCCACGCCTTGCTTGGGAGTTTTCCATGGGGTGGGAAAAAGCCAGGCTTTTCTCCCAGTATATCATTTTCTTACTCCGAAGGAGGACAAACAAGCCATGCTCTACTGAACCCAGTAATTCCCCTAGTCCTCAAAAGGGGGGGGCGCATCGACCACCCCTAAAAGGAGGGATTTCTCATTTCTTGCTCTCCGCCAACTCGGGAATGAGAGCCTTCCCCCCACCCCCCCTCTAGTTAGGTCAGTAATCATGATAATCATCAAGCACTCTGAATGTAAACTGTGTTGCTCCTCCACCATGTTCAGTTACTTTGTGCATGTATCATGAAAGCTCTTTTCTAAACGAACATTGTTTGGGGCTAAGAAAACGTTGGAGGGTGGATAAGGTGGGCCCTATTGATCTGAGGTTTGAGCCTGTTTGCTGGAAAATAAGGTTATCTTAGTATGTTACCTCAAATATTGGAAAGAATGGGTCCTTCAATACCACTTGTTAGGAAGCATAAGCAAAAAGGTGCTATTATGCTCATATCCTGCTTGGGATAGATATATCATTGGTCTCTCAATAACCTTTCTTTGGATCTAACATGAAGGTTTTTTTACATTCCTCCATGAATAACTGTGGATCAACACAGGTTCAATTGCATTTAGAACTTTTTTTTTAAAACCTAAAATGTTGTCTCTTCTACTGTCACTGATATACTTTGGACAACAATGCAATTGGCATTTACAATTCCTTTATACTTAGTATTTCTATTTTAATTCCTTTTGTTTTTCTTTGAAATGACTGGACAGAGGACTCTTCTCTCCTGTCCAAGAATAGTTAAAACCTATCTTCTTTATTATTAAGTTTTTATTCTTGAAAACTTTTAGGAAATGTTATTGGGTTCATGTGGGTAAGGTTTAGACTTTCTATTAAATTCAATCTCAAAAGATTCTGTGAACACTAATTTTAGGTTGGTGTTCAGTACATTTTTTCATGGTCTAATTGACTGTTGAACACCCAAAGACAATGCTTACATTGTCTAATTATTAATATTCAGATTTTTACTTTTGTATAAGTTTCTGACATTTTTTCTCTTGATACAACTTTTGCACATGTTACCAACTGCTTTGTGTTGAAAGATTACCACACATATTTGACTTTAGTGTTAATGTCAATTTATGTAAAATGATCAATACAGAGAAATTTATTTGCTATAATTATTCCTTTTCAAAGGAGAAATCATAGTTTGAAAAAGTATGATTGAATCTTTTTAAAGGATGGTTAGAAATTGGGTTCAGGAGTTGATTGATTGATTGATTGATTGATTGGTTCGATTTATATGCCTCCCTTCTCCAAAGACACAGGGCAGCTTATAATGCATTAAGCAATAGCCTTCATACTTTTGTATGTACCTGCTTAGTAGGGCTTTTGGCCCCTCCAAGCGGTGTTCTTTTTTTTTATACAAAGTCAGCTTATTGCCCCCACAATCCGTGTCTTCATTTTACCTACCTCAGAAGGATGGAAGGCTGAATCAACCTTGAGCCTGGTGAGATTTGAACTCACAGTAATTGCAGGCAGCTGGCAGCTAAGTGCTACTTAACAGCACTTTAGTCCGCTGCACCACCAAGGCTCTTTAAGTTGGCAGTATGTTATTGAACTTGGTTGGTGAAAGGATTGGCCTGGTTAAGTACTTGAATGGGATATGTAATAGGCTAAGAAGTTTAAAAAAAAAACTAGAGATGAAGGCTCAACGTTTCTCTTGGTTTGACATAAGACTGTTCACAAAACATCTGTAATATGTCAAACTGTAGCCACATTTGAGTATGCCTTTGATTCTGGAGAGTTTCATTTGGGAATAATAATAGCACAAGAGGACCAAATTTAAGCATAAAATAATTCTACCTTATATTTTATTGTTGTTAGTTCTTGCTGTTTCTTGCTACAAGTGACAACATGGCTAATTTACAGTTAAGCATTTGTCCAAACACAAAAGTACTACCTCTGGCCATTTTTAACCATAGTATGTTATGATGACCTCTGTGTTTTGTAATGGTTGAAAGCAGTGTTTATAAACCATGCTATTTCATGTTTTGCTAAGTGAAGACGATTGGTAATATATCTTAAGTTAATTTATAAAGAAGTTCAACCACAATTGAAATAAATGGTGTTGTACATGCATGGTCTAATATATGAATATTCATTTAAATAGAGATACATGTAAAAATGAAACCTATTACATTGTATCTAAATACTAGCAATTGATTTTGGAAATGTTAAATTGTAATATCTTCTATTCAGTCTTCGTATAAAGATTCAAGCAGCCTGCCTGGCTGAAAATAGGACGGTTACAGCATCATTTGGTTGTGGATTACCTTGTTCTTGTACTAGTTCATTCCTCAGAGATTCTTTATCCACAACCAGATCTATTGAATATAGATTTGCAGCTTTAGATGGAAAATCATAAACAAGTTGTAAACTTAACTTGAAAAGAGCAAACTACTCTTACATTAAAAGCATAATCATGCCCAAAGAGTTACAGAAATTAAGTGTAAACTGAAGGATACTTAAACTTTTTAACAGAAATTGAACATTGGGGTAGCCTATATACCATCAAGGACCAGTGGAAATCTTTCTAATATTAATAGACATTTGATTTTAGCTAGTTGAAGCCCAATGTTTTAGCTTAAACAAAGGGGAATTGTTTCCAAGCAATGTCTGTGAAACGAAAGAAGAATTAATCTATTCATGGGTATAGACTTTTGTTCAGTGGCATACACTGAAAAAACAACTATTGAAAAGAATTGTAATTCTGGTTGCTGGACATGGTTAACTATCTGTAAAAATCTTTGTCAGATGGCTACCAATATAGTGGATGATTATTGAAAACAATCCTAGATCAGGATGTCTTTCTTCTTCAGCTCTATTTTATTTAGAAATCCTTAGCTTGATTTTTTTAAATGGTAGAATTGTCTTATATCTGAGCTAGTTATGATGTAAACCAGAGTTTCTTAATCTTTCTGTGTTCACAATCTTTCTGAGTATCTAATGAAAGTTGTGGACACGCACATCTTCAGGAAAATATAAATAAATTTATATGCACAATTTATGTTAAAATGTAAATGAATTGTAAATAAATTAAGGTTCCTTGTCACCTTAATATCAAGTGCCCGTAAGTTAAATATGATGTTAGTTGGGCATTAAAAAAATCAGTGAGCTTTTGAAAAATTTACAGTTTTACTTCATTTACATTGACTTGATTGAGTAACAAATGTTCTTAATGGCCGGGTACTTTTCTTTAACTTTTATCAACAAGAAAGAGTTTAAGACATCATAACATGGCAGTGATAATTATATATCTAGTACAGGGTGTCAAACTCGCATCGTCACGGTGTTGTAACGTGATGTATTGGGACTTTTACCCCCTTTCCTAAACTGGGTGTGGGCATAGCCAGCGCGTGATGCATCCAGCCCAGGGGTGGGGGTTTGATAGCCCTGATCTAGTATATTCTATACTTTGGAGTAAAGCAAAGTATAGAATATACTGTCTTAATAATTTAATTAGATATAAATACAAAATTTCCCCAAATATGTTTTTCAAAGTAATAGGAAAGAAATTAGAGAAATAATGAATGATTTTGTTTTCTTGCTGTTGTTTTGTGTATGGTTCATAACCCCTTTGAGGATCATTCATGGTTTCCCAATAGTCCATGCACCAAATTGAACTGCTGGTGTAAAAAAACATTCCTTTCTAGCCTCTGCTAACATTAATGAATTATAGCAGAGGCTAGAAAGCTAAGATTGAATGATTACTTGGGATTTGTTTTCAGATATACTTAAATTTTAATATTTAACCTGTTTACTACTGAGTTTTAGAATCATGGCTCAAGTTGAACTGGAAATGGGATCAGAGATATTTTGTGAAATATGATTTGCCTCTGATAAACAAGCATTTTAGGGGAAAAAATTCAAATACCACAATATACAATGTGAGGTTTTATTTCCAGTATTGGTCATATGCTTCCTATATTGTCGTTCATGTTTTCTGTTACTTGTCTGAAGTCTCATTAGTCTAAAAACACCAGCTAAGTAGAAATTGGTTCCAATTCATCTCTATATTATTATTAGATCTTTATTCCATCTTTTTATATATAGCCCAACGTAGTGAACATATTAAGTACTCCTGCATCTTGTTTCTCTATAGAAACAACACTTTGAGATAGGTTGGGCTGAGAGAGAGTGACTGGCCCAAAGTCACCCAGCTGGCTTTGTAGTCTTTATGAATTAAGAAGAAAGAAAATGCTTGCTTTTCAATAATTTTTAGAAAAATGTTTTATATGGTGGTCCACCATAGTCACAATTGTTTTATGACTATTTATAGTATTAATATTTGAATTGGAGTGCCTTCTCTTATAAAATAACTAATATTACAGCTTTGGGGTATGATTATATAGTCTATTACAACAAAATTAATATTGTTTAATACTATTATTTAAATTATGCTTAATTGGAACATAAAAAGCAAAGCAAATTCCCACATATTCTAATTGCTTAATAATGGCAAAACAAAAACCAAACCCACAGGCTCAAAACCCACATTCAGAATCCACTGTGTAATATTGTAGACCTTGTTTATGATTCTCAAGTGCTTCACTGAAGTCTGCTGAAGACAGGGTTTTAAGAGGATGAGGCTCTTTCACACCCTGTGGATTTCAACTCCCAGAATTCCTAAAACAGCATATGCATATGAAATTTGTCTTTCTCAATCTAGCACCTTCATACTATTTCTTTTTCATCCTGTGTTTTTTCACTGGACTTCCTCTTAATTGAGCAGTACAGTTGAGCAAACTATTGGATCTTGGATTTGCTTTATAAATTTTACTTTCTGGATTTCACACAAATACCATGACAAACAACAAACAGTTTTGTTGTGTCATCATTAGATCAGAAAGGATTGACTAATGTTAATGAAATTTTTCTCTATTAGTCAGACTTCTTGTCTGGCCACAAATGATTTTATTGTTTGGGAGCCAGCAAGCCCGTTCTGGTTTCTCCTGGATGCTCCAAGAAAACATAGATGTATATTAAAGATTGAAATATATAAAAGGGAAATGTAGTAAAAGCCTGATAAGGATATTTTTCCTTATTCCTCTAATGAAATATGATCAGACTCTGCTCTAGGATTAATAATACACAAAAATTAAGTATACAAATGCTTCTAAGAGCACCCGCCCTCACATACTTTACTGTTTACTTCCTTGATGTAATAGAAAAGAACCTCTCTGCCTAAGGCTGTGGTAGGCAAACTTGGCTCTTTCACACCCTGTGGACTTCAACTCCCAGAATTCCTAAGGCAGCTTGCCTACCACTGGCCTAGGAGACAGTTTTAAGGAATATAAACATCTGACTCTAATGGCTAGTTTATAACACTGTTCTAGTGTGAAAGAATGTCAGTGGTATGTACTGATTTTTGTCTTCTGGAAGTGATTGTATCAAAGAATTTTAGAGAGAAATTCAAAGTTTTGTCAGCAGTAATAAAATGGTTACAGATAGTTTGTTGGTGTTTTAAAAAATACTGTTTACTAGTCCACATTTTGTAGCTCAAAATCTACAAACTGGGAACAACAATTGTGGAATGAAATAGTATTAAAACTGAATAGGTAGATTTCTTGAATAAAGGTCACTAAAGCACGTGTAGAGAGATAAGTATATATATTTCTTGGTTTTAACACAAGGAGGCCCTTGAACAGAATGTTCCAAAATGGAGCTCTTATAGTCAGGTTTATATATATTATATATATTGGAGCAATGGTAAGTTATTTTGGCATTTGATCTGTCAGCCAATCATTTTTTTCTTTTTCTTTTTTTCAAGTGCAGGGTTTGTTTTGGAGGGGATCAACCAAATATTCATTCATGTAACAGGATTCTTGCCCAAGACTGATGTCATAGGCTGAGTGAAAGTGACTGGCCTAAGGTCACCCTGCCAGCTTTCATGCTTAAAGCAGGACTAGAACTCAAATCTCCTGGTTTCTAGCCTTAATTACTAGACTAAACTAGCTCTCTAGATTATAAATTACATTAAATTAAGACTTACGCATTACCAACATTAAAATGTAGATTCAGTTAACTAGATTCAATCAAATATATAGAAGTAAAAAAGAATGCTTAAAGGTACAAGAGTAAGCTTTGAAATAGAAAAAGAGAAAGGAGTTGGAAAATAGACAATCATGAAGTTAAATCTAAACATAGATGCATACTTGTGTAGCACCTCTAATATTATTTGTGACCTAATATCCAAGTTTCACAGACAGATTTGTCACCTTAAATCTAAGATATTTAACACAAAAAGTTTCTACATGGGTATTTCGTTAGAAAGAGGTGTTGTGAGTAAATATGGGAGTCCTTGCATTGTACACACGCCATTGGCAAATCAAGAAAAACATGGACATGTCTCATAGGACACTATCAAATTTACCTTGCATAATTGCAGAGGGTAAGACATTCAGACAGATTAAAGAAAAGTCACTTTGGTGCCTTGAGAGCAAAACACTAAAAATAGGATGGGATGAAAATTTTAGTTGAATTTCTGATTGCACAAGAGTTCTGCTAATGTAATTGTTTATCAGTATCCTGCGGACATGTTTTATAAAGTCTTTGACTTTTGTACATGTAACAGATGCCATAAGAAATGAAAAAGGCTGCAACCTTTGATTTTGATTCCAAGAAAATCGTATGCCTGGAGTGATGTTGATCAAACAGCTAAGGGGTTAGACCTTATGGACAATATATCAGCTTAAGTCAATCAGACAATCTGCTTTTTAAGATTATTACTTCTAGGGGTAAAAAAGACTTTATAATAAAGAAATCTTTCACTTATTTTCAGAGATGTTTTGTGTCAAATGTCCTTGGGCATTTCAACCAACCTTGACAAAACTGTTTTTGTGTAGTTTTCATATCTGAAAATAAAGCTTTTAATATAGGACTGAAATTTCTAGCTTATTCCAAAGTCTGTCATTTGGGATACACTCAAAGACAAATTCAAGATCAATAAAGGCAGCATGAAGGGCCCCATAAAGGCTGCCACAGTATTTTTCTGCCAGCTGTTGAAATTTAGGCAGTGGTCAGTTTTAGACTTGCCAGTTGTAACACTAGCCTGTTCATGGGTTTTTCTTAGACCCCCCAGCCAATTGTAAAACAAACATTTCTTGAATGTAGTTTGCTGGTTACATGCAGCAGATTAATGGAAAGATCATTGCTAAAGTCTTCACAGAAACCGTTACTATACATGGGAACTGGGAATTGTAAGTGTGAGTCTTTTGAAATTACAGCAGGGAATCAATGGGGGGGAAAGGGCTGCTAAAGTTTGTGCCCAACAGTGAATATTAATTTTGAAAAGTTCTACAGGGATATATCATCCTATCCCATAGCTTTGTCTAATTTAACCTGTGCTTCTAATTCAGAGGTGTCAAACTCAAGGCCCAGGGGTCGAATTCAGCCTGCGGGGTGATTAGATTTGACCCGTGGGGCCACCCTGGAAACAGTGAAGGGCCAGCCCACAGTGCCTCTGCCAGCAAAAATGGAGCTCACAAAGGCTGCGGATGGCCCTCCCAAGCTCCGTTTTCACTGGCAGAGGTTACAGGAGGCTGACTCAGGCAAAAATGGAGCTCAGGAGCCCGTTTTCGTTGGCAAAGCACTCGGACCACTTATGTACGCCCCCTCTACTGACCACTTAAGTATGATGTACATCAATTGTATGAGAAAACACTTGGCTACTGCATTTCTTTGACAGCTTTTAGGGTAAATGTGTTGTTTCATTGAAATTATAATTTATAAAACTCAAGAGATAATGGAAGCTTCAGGGGTACAAAATTAGAGAGAGATTACTGTTCATCATTTAAGCAGGATTCAAATATAAGTTTTAAGTATAAACTAATTAATGTTTATTAAAATAATGCTTCTCTTAACATCAAAACACAAGTCTTCAGAGCCAGTGTGGTGTAATGGTTCAGGTATTAAGTTATGACTGGGAGACCAGCCCCATGCGGTCTTTAGAGCCTGAAGATTCACTATGAATTAGGAGGCTGGTCCATGAGGAAGGCATCCTGACAGAGAAGGCATGCTTCCTGGGGTCCACCAGGTGACACTGCTTCACCAGTGGAATCTGGAGGATATCTAGTCTGCCCTATTTGGTAGGGTGAGCAGAAACCATCTGGGAGAAATGGTTCCACAAATTAGTGCTTGGCAGACTTCTTGACAAGCATTCTGCATCAAAACTCCACAATAGAAGTTTTTTTCAGTCTTATTAAAGTCAGGAGAGAATGAAACAGAGCTGTGAAAGAGAAATGTAATCTACATTTATGATGAGGTCCTTTAGCTCTTTTAGTTGCAAGCGGCGGCGGCAGCACCTCCAAATTGCTCCTGTAGTTTTTGTATAATTTTTCAAATTAATTATATTAATCTATGGTAGTATGAATTATATTGATTTAGTTACTCTTTAAGAGAAACCAGTTTTTACTTGTGTTGTTTTTTTAGTTTAATGCTACAAGCAGAAAATGTAACTGTGGATGTTTTTTTGAAGAAGGCTTTAGAATATTCATAATATTAATTCTGCTGTAAAATACAATGACCTGTCCTGAGTGTTTGGTAAGGATAAAATGTATGATTTTACATTCAAATTATAGTGGCTTGTCTTTGGAAAAGTAATTCACATCCTCTGAATATTTTACAATTTTTGCAGTCAAATGTTCCTAAGGATTATTGGGAAAATCCAAATGACTATCTGAAAAGAAATGCTTCTTCACAAAATAAATGTAAAAAGAAAGAACCCTTGGTTATCTGTTATACTGTTTCTTATTTGGTCTGTAGTAGCAATTTAGTCTTGAACTAGAATAATTATGTTCCAATCTTGTGAACAGTTTATTTTGGCATCAATTATAAAGAAGGGAGAAAACCACTGCTGTTTTAAGTACTATGTTGTCTTTTACAGGTGATTCCTTAACTTTCCTGATCACTGTCTCCAAATACTTTCTAAATGAACATTCCTGTTACTCTCAAATTGCTGGAGATGGCAAGTCCAGCCGTCAGCCCTGACTCTTCTTCCCATGAAGCACTTTCTTCTGTCAACTCTATGCCTGCATGTTCCCCTACTTCCGATTCTGAGAACCTGAGCCCAGATGAGTTGGAGCTCTTAGCCAAGTTGGAAGAACAAAACAGGTAAGACATTTTGAAGGTCTAGTACTGCTCTGATACTAACTGAAAGCCAGAGGATGTAAATAGTTTGATGTTTAAACGTTTGTCAAACATTCCAGTTTTACCGGATGGCTTCTGTAAACACAACAGTCTAAATACAGTATTTCTTGAAGCATTAATGTACAAATACTAAATAGATCTTATGGCAACACTTGTATAGCCTGCATCAGAGATATATAACTGCAAAGCATACATTCCGAGGATACTTCACCCCATGGCAATAGATAATTTCACTTAGTGGCTTCATGTAAATGATTAATAGGAACAAGGAAAATTGAGCCCTGTGGCACCTCACATATCAAAAGTCTAGGGCTAGACCAGTGATGGCTAACCTTTTTGCCATCGCGTGCCAAAAGTGGGGAGTGGGGGGGTCACTCGCACACATGCCCACACCTATAATTCTGTGTGCTCCACCCCCAACGCATGCGTGTGCGACACACACACCCCGCTCTCCCCCCGCTTTTGGCATGTGATGGCAAGGTAGGCCCGTTTTTCGCTCTCCCCGGGCTCCAGGGCCTTTCTAGGAGACTGGGGAAGGTGAAAATGGCCTTCCCCACTCCCCTGGAGGCCGGAAAAAGCCTTTTTCCTGACTTCCGGTGGACCCAAAAGGCCCGAAAATCAGCTGGCCAGCATGCGCATGCACACCAGAGCTGAGCTCACATGCCCACTGATATGGCTATGCGTGCCATAGGTTCGCCATCACGGGGTTAGACCTTTCCTTTTCCCATCTATACCACCTGCGACTGGCCTCCAAAAGAGAACCACTGCAGAACTCTGCCCCACTCTTCCCAATTTCCTGAGCCAGTGCAGAATAATAACCCAATCAATGCCGTTGTCAATATTTAAAGCTTCCAAAAGAATCAGGATGGATCCACCACTCTATTATTAGTCATATAGTATGATCAGTGCCATCTGAGTAATACAGCCTGACCTGAAACCCAACTGGATACGTCCAGGTGCTCTATTTCCTAAAAAGGGAAGGTTGGAAACTGGACAAAAACTATCCAGTATAGTTGGCTACAAGGAAGGCTTCTTCAGGAAAACACAAAAAACCGCTTCTTTCAGAACAAATGGAACCATCCCTTCCTATGCCTAGGTCAGTTCTCCAGCCAGAGTTCACCTCTAAGCAAATCTGAGTAACTTGATCTGTCAGATGTCTGGAATAATCCTCAAGTGATCTCACAAGGGCTCCCCTGCCCCCTTCTTACCAATAAGGGAACTGGTTATCCAAAAGGGCTGCTACTCAGTTCTCTACAGATTCAATAAGAGCAAAGAAGTAAAGTTTTTCAACTTTTGCAAGGTAAACCATATTCTCATCTGCTTGCTTTGGATCACACTTTGTTTTCCTCCAGTGGTGCTCGAGGTATGTCTTGTGTCCTTTCATCTCCTGGGGTAGGAGTACTTCAAGGTCCAAAATCACAGGGTCTGCGCAGATGAGATCCAATTTAAGACTGTTGTTGCTCATTCACTCCAGGCTACATTTAAGGCCATGCAACCAAGCTTCAACAAAACCATGAAGTTCCCTCTGGAATGCTTTCATATTAATCAGTTGCCTGGAACAGATCAAATCAAATCAGGCAAAATCCTTTTGCACAGTGGTGAATAGCTGCAGAGAATCCCCAAGGCTAAAGGAGAGTTGTAGATAATAAGGAAGATGATCTTGATGCAGGAATCATTAGCTAGGCAAAATGGGTGGAAACATTTGAAGTTCAGAGCAACAAGATACTATTTGGAAGTGGCTAAGGCAGACATTTTCCTAATTTACGGTATAGCACATTCAGGCTTGGAAGATTCTATTATTATATCCAGTTCTAGCCTTCCTGGGGAGTTGTTTTCTTGGTCTGGGCTACCTAGTGGGGCTGACAGGAGTGATTTATCCATGATCTTGATATCAACATCCCACAATATCAGATCAGATTACCACTGCTATGGGACAAAATCTGGACTTCGTTTGTATGCTGCCAGAGATTCAGTAGCTGTGCCTCAACCTATCTCTGGAATCATAGTTGGTGCTATACCTGCAACCTAGAATGGCATATTTTAGAGAGGGAACTCCCCACCACCACCACCACCCACTGATGTTCAGCTAAGTTTTGATAACATATATCAGGTCAGCCCTCCCATTTATGATCAGCACTTTCATTTAGTAATTAACTTTAATCATATGGAGCAATCTCTATAGAGAATGAACGCTCATTAATGATTAAAAGTCATTTTATAGTCTCCTTGAGCTTTCTATAGTGTTCAGCTTCAATTCCTCCAGAATGTCAAAAGATAGCCAGAGGTACAATTTGATAATATTTTAGTAAGGATTGACTACTTCTCATTCACAAAATCAAATGATGCTTGTTCCAAAGAAATTAAATGTTTTCCCTTGTATCAATTATTGTATTTCCCATGAGATAGATGTTAAAGCATAAATGCTAAATCAGACATGGAAGAAATGGGGATGGATGAATGGCTACCTATTTATTAATATTTTATTTTATATTTTGTATATTAGTGTTGCTCAAGCTCCATCTAAACTAAGAATAGAATTTGATATAGGTAGATCCAGATCCAGTACTGAGCCAGCTATTAGTGGGAATCCTAGTTTGAGTTTGCCTTCATTTAATTGGTATGCCTGGATTTGACAGTTGCTTAAAACATGTAAGAGTATACATCCCTTTGGTTAGCTTATTTCTATTAATATCTTATTTGATTGCTATATGATCTTGTTGTGACAAAGTAACATCAAATGCTTTATTGTAGTGAAAAATCTTATATAATGAAAGTAGTGAGAATCTGAATAAACAAATTTATTCTATGCTGTGAATAAGATTACTTATTGAAGTATAGTACTGTACAGACTGCTCTTGACTATAACTGTACAAAATTTGGCTAAAAGGTGAAAGAATCCTTTCAGACTGGTACATGATACAACCTTGTACAAAATGAAATTGAAAATGATTTGTAAAAAATAACTGAATTCAATTTGTTTTAATTTTATTTATTCAATTTCTTTCACTGCCTATCTCAGCCAAGTGACTCTGGATGACTTAGAATTCTAAAGACTTAGAATTATAAAACTGATAAAACAATTAAAAACAATAAAATAATAAAAATATCCAAAAATAAATACATACAACAACCAAGATAGTTAATCAACTAACAATAAAGCAAAAAAGTGGAATCCTTAATTTTCTTGTTTTGTCACAGAATACAGTTTTCATTCATCTTAAACTGAATGCAGTCTAAAGATAGAAATGTTTCTCTATAGCTTTGATTTTAAATATATATTAAAATTCTTTTACAACTAAGAAGTATGCCATGTTCTGTCATATTCTCTCTATCCTGCTCCTCAAACAGAATAATTTGCACAAATTTATGCATGTATCCTTCCATTCCTCTTCAGAGATGGAAGTTTCTGATGAATATTCAACATTACAAGAGAATTTTCAACATGTTGATTGGCAATCCTAATCTCTACCAGTGTCATAATGCCACTTAGTTGAAATGTTTGAAGAAACTTGTTCATGTGGAAGTTTCATTATGCTCTAGACTAGAGCATTTGTTGCATTCTAACCTAGTTATGTAACTGATAAGGAGACAAGTAATTTTTTTTTACATTTTTCAAGGCTTTTGGAAGCTGATTCAAAGTCATTACGCTCTATGAACGGCTCACGAAGGAATAGTGGGTCATCTTTGGTATCCAGTTCTTCTGCATCATCCAATCTGAGCCATCTTGAAGAAGATACCTGGATCTTGTGGGGAAGGATTGTCAATGAATGGGAAGAATGGCGGAAAAGAAAAGAGAAGTTACTCAAGGTGAAGAAAGTAATTGCCTTTCTAGTGGTAGTCGTATTTTATAAGACTTGTAAGTCATAGACACGTTTATATTTGTTATATATGTTATACTTGCAACTTATCCAATAATTCCTTTTTTGATTGTGTATTTCTGAATTATATTTATGGACTTGGACAAACAAGGCAGTGAGAAACAAAATTCTTTTTATGTAAGAATAAACTGTATTGCATGACTACTGGCTCTTTGCAACAAATGCATGTAAAAGGGTGATGCAAGAACTCTGTAAAGCCGAGGGCAGGAACCAGAGGAGAAACAAATTGTTTTCTAAAAGCCAGTTGGCTAAGGTATTGAATGTTTATTTTATGGATTCAGATATTCCAGAAGAACCTCAGGATAAGTATGAAAACCTTAATTTAGAGACTTTTTATTAAGATAACTTCTTGATGTGTTGTAATTTTGGATGCAATGACAGCATTGTACTCAGTATTCCTCTTAGTTTATGTCAAGGGTTTAAAATTGACCCTAACCCTTTATAGAAATTTGGAAAATACATGAAGTGTGAACCAACTTGTCTAGTCTTTTTTTCTCCATTGCTTAGGAACTCATAAGGAAAGGAATCCCTCACCATTTCCGAGCAATTGTTTGGCAGCTTTTGTGCAGTGCCACAGACATGCCTGTGAAGAATCAGTATTCAGAGTTGTTGAAAATGTCTTCTCCTTGTGAAAAGTTAATCAGAAGAGACATTGCCAGAACATACCCCGAACATGAGTTCTTCAAGGGGCAAGACAGTCTGGGCCAGGAGGTTCTCTTCAATGTTATGAAGGCAAGTTTAAGACAAAACTTTTTTTTGTCAAAATTACATACAATGTATATATCTTTATATGGAATAGAGGTCTGTTTCATGAAATTAACGTCAGCATCTCAACGTCAGGTTTTTGTTATTTAGAATGTCAGCTTTCTTCATTTGGCATCTCCTTGATAGATGTTTCTAATATTTCTAGGTCGATAATTATCCTCGCAGATCATACTAAAACTGCTTTGCATGTTAATTGTATTGGAATTTAATTGGAAAAAATAGTCTTATTCTAATAAATTATTTTTTCGTGTAAGACTGTATATGTAACAAAGACCAAATGCAGAGATTGATTTAGGAAATGAATTGTTGTGTAATAGCTACAAATGAGGCAGATTTGTCTCTTTGATATTTCTGACATACTATAAAATTAGTCTTTTCAAAAGTAAGGCCCTCCAGGAGTGCTGAAATTTAAATTCCCAGAATCCTCTCTCAGTATGTCCTTGGCTTTTTTTAAACTAATAAGCCTGATGAAAATTTCTGAAGGCCTATCACTTTCTCACTTCATTTTGGTTTTATATATTCACAGTTATATAATTAACAAGTTGACTAGTTTCTATAGATGAAATAGCTCACTCTTCTCTGATTTTTCATAATGGCTCTGTGAGGTAGTCTGGGTTAAGAGAGTGCAGGTGGCCCAAATCACCCATTGGCCTTCTGTGGTGGGAGACACATACATGCAAACTGTCCTATTTATTTTAGTAAAACTCTTTGTATGGTCTCTGTTTCCTTTTTACCAGTTCCCCTTCCCCGTGTGATTCTTGAATTTTCATGGCAATATTTCATTTACACCTCAGTGTATAACTAATTCCATGTGGTTCAACAACATTCACACTGTATAATTGGTGTTAGGTACCGTTAAGGATTAAGTTACCTCCTCTTTGATTACAGTTATTTAGAACATCCAGAATTTTTCCTTCTTTGTTGTGAGTAATATATGCATATATCCAATCTGTCTGTGAATATTTACAGTCTCCTGTATTGCCAGGTATTTTTTCTTTCACTCTTCTCTTTATAATTGTCTCTCATGAACAATAGTACTATTTAGGTTTTTCGTACTAAATCAATATCTGTAGTCTTGGAAATACTTTTTATGTAATAAATATGTAATTGGAAGAAAGAAGTCTTTATTTTTTAAATGATATCAATAGTACTGAACGGTTTTTTTAAAAAACCAAAAGAATATAAGCTAAATTCAGAAAGGAAAAGAAAGCATAGAAAGTACAGGAAAAGAGGGGAAAAGAAGAGGAAAAGAAATGACTTCTGATCTTCATCATAATGCAATTTTAATAATCCTTCATCCTCTACAAGACTACATGCAAGTTTCTCATCTTCCTATAAACCATCCCTTATCCATAAGAAAATCCACAAATTGTTAACATTTCAGTCCTGGTGTCAGCAAAAGTCCATAAAGGGTTCCCGGAATTTTATAGGAACCCTGGTGGCTCAGTGGTTAAAATGCAGTATTGCAGGCAAACTATGCCCACAGCCTGGAATTTGATCCTGATGGGGCTCAAGGTAGCCTTCTGTCCTTCCAAGGTCTGTAAAATGAGGGCCTAGATTGTTGGGGGCAATATGCTGACATTATAAACCACCTAGACAGTGCTATAAAGCACTATGGAGTGGTAGATAACTGTAAGTGCTATTGCTATTATAGAAATGTGTCTGTACTTAGAGCAAAGGAACATGTACAAGAAAATTAAAATTTCACATTCTGTATTTATCCTCATTACTGTTGGTTCCATTAAAAAAGTGGTTTTTTGAATTATAGTGGAAGCCTGGCACTCAGACAAATTGGCCATCAGCAGGAACATAGACATAAACAACATCTACATACCATTCAAAAGAGACAATCGAGCAGCCAAAAAGGAAATAAAAAGACCAAAACACCACCTTATCAGCAATCAACACCCAGATGAGCAGAGATTAACACCAAGATTAAAATTAGACCAACTATCAAGAAACACACAATAACCCAATCAAGGAACTGCCAAAGAAGCTAACAGTAAGCAGCCCAATCAAGGAAGCACCATCACTCCACCAACACTTGACAGGACAGGCCTCTAGTATATAAAATGAGAGCAAACTCTATTCCCTGCTAGGACTGATGATATTACCTAGTTTGAAAATGAAATGTTTGCAAGAAAACAACCAAGCTCAGAGAGCACCAAACATCCCACAGTTCAACCCTGAGCTACAAATATTCTCTTCTTTTGGATTTATCTCAGATTTCAAGAATGAAATGGGAAACATCCTGAGACTCTAAAACAAAGGGCATGATAAAGACATAAGGAAAATAAATTCAAGTGGGACAACTAATTGCTGTTAAACCCTATAAAATCAAAGCATGTTTTTAAACTTTTGCATCTTTTATTACAATTTTGACAATATAGTCTTGTTCCTTATATATCCTATTCATGTGGTCACCAGAAGTCAAGACTGACTTGAATGCACCAGAAACAGCTACCTTGTATTGCATATTTCCTCAGAGTGTCTCACATTCAAAGGACACGCAAATTCTTAAATTCCCCAAGAGTTGCCTGAAATACATCCCTCAGTTAATATATGTGGCACCTTATTTTAGTTAAACCTGCTACTTAATTCCACAATATTTTGCATTTATTATCTTTGTTTTCTAAAATGTTGATTTTAATTCCTCCCTACTGTATCACCACTCGCCTATCTTCATATTATATCAAATTTCCAGGATAATCAAGTTCCAGATTCATTACTTTCTCATAGTTAATATCTGAAAAGTTGTCATGGTGAGAAAAATTCTATGGCTAAGTTTATACATCTTATAAAAAGAACTGTGATTCATGAAGCCTTGTTCAATAATACATTGACTAAACTTCAAGACATCACAAAAATCTTAAAAATTTTAAAATATAGTTGTGTACATCTTGTTTTAGCTCTTTCAGGTAAATTAATAGCTAAATTGTGAGCTATAAATTTTTTCTGGCTTAAAATTCTTATCTTTCAGGCTTATTCTCTAGTAGACCGTGAGGTTGGGTACTGCCAAGGTAGTGCATTCATCGTGGGACTGCTACTCATGCAGGTTTGTGTGGTTTGTTCATTAGAAATCTCAAAGAGCAGGTGGCAGTCATGGTGAGGAGGCTCTTTGTGTAACTGCAAATTGTGCCCCAGTTATGCCAATTCCTGGACCAATGTGTCCTCTTCACCCATGCCCTGGTCATCTCCAGTTTGGGCTACTGTAATGTGCTCTATATGGAGCTGCCCTTGAAGAGTCTATGGAAACTCCAGTTGGTTCAAAATGCAATGGCTTGCATATGTCGGCACAAGTCAAGATTTACATATTTGTCACATCTTTCACGGGAGCTACATTGGTTACTTATTTTCTTCTGGGTACAATTCATGGTGCTGGCTGTCACCTTCCACTAGGGCCAAGTTATTGGAAGGACTGTTTCCTCAGCTACCTCTACCCAGCCCTCCAGAGTGGGAAGGCAAGTATATTGGAGGTCCCAACTAGTAGGAAAGTTCATCTAGTGAGACAGGGCCTTCTCTGTGATGGCTCCCTCTATTCGGAACACCATTCCCCGCAATATTAAGATTGGCCCTTACCTTAATTTTTCCGGAAGGCCATGAAAACATAGTTCTGCTTGTCACCTGGGGCCTCCAGGTTAATACAGTCAAGGTGGCTATGTGTTTGTGTGATTACTGCTGCTGGGGATGGAGAGGGATTTGCGGGTTGTAAAATTTTAATGCTGTATGCCACCCAGAGTCATCTTACATGAGTTGGGGACGGAAGGAGGAAGACGTTAAAAATGTTTAGATCAGTTCATTATCTTACAAAATATTACAGGTCTGTAATCTGTAATTTATTTTTATGCATTTGTTTTATTAATCCAACATTTCTTTCAGAAACTTAGAGCAGAATACCTAATCACACGCTCCTCCAATTAGTCCCCAAAACAACTAACTTGCAAAGACTGGGGAGTAACTGGCCCACTACCACCTGCTCAGTTTCCGTGGCTAAAAGTGGATGACTTTGGTTCTCATCTAGTTTCTCAAACTATAATATTAGCATGAATTTATTATTTAAAAATAGGAACCAAGCTTAATTCTTGTTTTATATAGAAAGAAATTTTTGTCAGTATAAACTTACTTAAAAGCTTTTCATTATTCAAAAAGTTTGCTTAGAAGCAGGTCCCTGAGTACTCTGCTTTTCAAGGAATTTAAATCATCTCTATAGATAATACTCAGTTCGCATTGCACATTTAATGTATGCTATTTTAATGAACTGTTGAGTCTAAGCTGGTTCAATTTTATATGTGTGTTTCACACTTATTTTTACTGGCTTGAAATGAAATAGGGCAACATCTTATTCTAACCTTTAGAAGAGGTTGATTGGTTTGTTCTGCAGCCTTGTTTTGAAAGGAAGGCTTTAGACCTTCCCTCATAGTGAAATGCCATTTTGAAGATTACAGATCCTTGATAGTCAGTTTGTAAAAGGTGACATCTATTTTTTTTCCATCTATACTAGAAAAAGTATAACCTAGAATGCAGGGGCAGATTTCAAAACCTGTCGCTACCGGTTCGCTCGTGGGCGCACACAATGCTTCTGTGCATGCACAGAAGCGGGTGGGTGGAGCCTCTTGCTGCCGCCACTACCGGTTCACCTGATCCAGAGTGAACCAGTAGCAACCCACCACTGCTAGAATGAACTGTAAAATAATTGCCTGCTTAAGAGCTGGACTTTCAGGTCATCTTATCAATAAATTGGGAACTACAAAAACTCTCCTGACAGTGGCAGTGGGAAGACATTTTACTACTGTTGCCAAGAAACTGTGTATTCATGTAGTCATCAAGGAAGAGAGGGTAGGTGCTCAAAACAGAGAGAGAAAAAAACCAAAGTGCCCTTGTAGAAAATTATTCAGGTCTGCTATATTTTGGATGTGTATCTTTTTCAAGGACAGTATGAAAAAAAAGACATATAACCATAATACATGGTGTAAACATTGCAGTGTTATATATGCAGTAAATAGGTCAAATCAGACACTTTATTTTAATACAATGACTTAAAAGCATTGCATTGATTGCAACAAGTTATTACATTATTATATAACATGAATGTAGCATTAATAAAAATATTACAAAAACAGTCACTGTTTTTGCTTCCTTAATCTCCATCCTATTTAAGACGTGGTTGTGTTAAATAAGTTCCAATGTATCTTTAAGCTTATTATTTTCAAAACCATTCATATTAAATAATCATATTGCTTTAAAATTTTTTGGGTTATTATACATTGGAGCTGAACAATGGAGGCAACAGTTTTGTTAGTTTTGCTAAACTGATTTCTTTTAAAGCAGCAGTCCCCAATCTTTGTGGCTTGGCGGTCCAGCTTGGAAGGGGAACTGGGCCATGCAAGTGCACACACAGTCCTTATACAAGTGGTGGGCCAGCATGCACACACGCAGCTCAATTTGTACAAGCAGCGGGCTGGCATGCTTTGCGCGAGTACCTGCCAGCCAACCAATATCCAGCCATTCAGGCCTAATTCCGAATAGGCCAAGGCCTGGTAGTAGGCCACAGCCCAGGGGTTGGGGACCCCTGTTTCAAAGCACATAGCACAGACCCAGTTAAAGAACCCTTATATGAAAAACATCTTTTTTTAATTATTTATTTATTAGATTTATATTGCCACCTATTCGCCCATGGCGACTCAAGGTGGCTTTATTTTTATTTTATTTTATAGTTTTATTAATTTTTGAGAATTTGAATTATTAACGTTTTCTCCTTGTGTTTTATTTTGCCTTTTATTTACTTCCCTTTTTAAAAATGGAATCCATAATTAGTAAGACAAATCTAGGCTTTGAGTGCTGCATACTAAAAAGAATGTTTTTGTCCTTCATTAAGTTTGACAGAGACTCATGCACATGCACTGTCTGCTTCTAGATGCCAGAAGAGGAGGCCTTCTGTGTATTTGTACGGCTGATGCAAGAGTATAGACTACGGGAATTATTCAAACCCACTATGGCCGAGTTAGGACTTTGTATCTATCAGTTTGAATACATGCTGCAGGTAAATAAATTTCCAAATATTGGATTTTAAATACGCACCACTTTCTTTTTAGAGGAATTCCTATAATCCATCAGAGGTCTGAAGTACCAAAGCTTACTAGCTTAGCAAACAATTAGGAATGTTTGTTGCTGTATCTGTTACTTTAACTTTGAGAATCCTGCTGAGAAATCTCTTAATGTCTGTGTAGTAATTAATGTTAACTGGAGTTACTCATAATTTAAGACTTATGTTTTTTGTTTCTGTCAGGAACAACTACCTGAGCTGAATATCCACTTCCGCTCCCAAAGCTTTCTCACCTCTATGTATGCATCATCTTGGTTTCTTACACTCTTCCTCACTACTTTTCCTCTGCCTGTGGCCACACGAGTATTTGACATCTTCATGTATGAGGTAAAACATGTAATTAAAAATACAGAAGGGGAAGAAATTGAGTAGTCAGCATAACTCATTTGATAGTTAAAATTTTCACGGGAAAAATAGGATATGAGGGCAACAGCTTTTTTATCTTGCTGCACCCTGGCAATAAAACTCTTATTTCTACTTCTAGACGGGGGCGGGGGAGAGAGAATCATAGGTAGTAGTCATTGCTATTCTTATTGTCCATGGATTCGTCTATTTCCAAAAATTACATCTGAATAAATAGTTCAGATTGATTTGTCACAGAATGTTCTAGCAATATTGTGAGTTCTAGTTCTGCCTTATGCATGAAACCAGCTTGGCGAGATATAAATAAATAAATATTTGCTTCGGTAAATTTAATTTAGAATTCTTGTTATAACTTGGTTAAAGGAGAAACAGGGACATTTTAAACGGTGTATGCAAGTGGATAGTTGAGTCCGGGGGTGGGAGGGGGGAACTAAAGCATTAGATTCCCTTCACATAGGAAGGAGTGTTTGACCTTTATTATAAACCATAGGAAATTCAATTACAGGTGGAGTCTATCTAAATTCTGTAACGTCTTTTAGGGATTGGAAATAATCTTCCGTGTAGGAATGGCTCTTCTGCAATTCAACCAAGCTGAACTGATGCAATTGGACATGGAAGGGATGTCACAGGTCAGTTCTGTCATGTATTGTGGGACTAGAAGAAGGATTGTTCGGTGTTGATACAACAAACTTTCAGCTGTCCGCAATTCCATATTTAGGCTTGTACGAATGAAGAGATTTACAGGATTGAGGATAGTTTGAGATAAAGAAGTGATTCCAATAATATGCTAAAGGTTCCAAAGTGTAAAAACTCAGTTTTCATAGAAGAAAAATTTAAGAGATTCAAACCCTGGCTGTTTTCTGAACTGATGTTCAATGTTGTTGCATGTGATGAGTCAGAATCAGCTATTTTAATCTCTGGCTATGAAGACCTAGAAAGTAGTTTCAGAGTTATATCCAGAATGACCAGAGCAAGAGAGATGGAGAAGCAATGACTCATCTGCCCCCTGCCTGTATGTTTTATTCTTCCTTCTATTTAGAAAAAGTCCCTTATGTCTTTTCCATCTTTTTGTGGCAGTATATCAATATGCCAAATATTGAGAACATCCATTAACTGCCTACAGGTATTCTTTGACTTAGGGATACAGATAGGGCTGGAATTTCTGTCATAAGTTATGGTGATCATAAAATGAGTCATCATGCGATCAAACCTGACTTTACTACCATTTTTACCATGGTGGTTAAGCGAACCCAGTTTTCCCAGTTGATGTTTTTTGTCAGAAACCAGCTAGGAAGGTCACAAATCACAATCATTTGATAGCAGGATGATGTAACTGGTCGTAAATGTGAGCCAGGGCCAAGTGCCCAAATTCCAATCACATGACCACGGAGGTGGTGCGATGATTGTAAGGACAGATTGTAAATCAGTTTTTTTTCCGAAGCCATCATAACTTGGAACAGTCATTAAATGAACGATTGCAAATCAAGGATTATCTATACTGGATACCAAACAGAGATTCTTGAGAATCATATGTGTTTAGATCCACTGAGTTGCAGATAGGAAAAAGAGCGATGAGTTCTCTCCTCTTGATGGCTTCAACATTAGTTATCAAACATAGTGTTTCTCCATTGCCTTTCGTAGGCTGACGTGAAAACTTCGCCCATGCGCTGTGCCAAGCCATAATTCAATTTGTGTGGCTTTAACCTAGTCTTTTTTTTCAAAATTCAGTCACATCTTTCATCAATCAGTTAAAACAAACCATGGCTTAGAATGAAGTATGTTTGTAATAGTAGTACTCTTGCCACAACAACAAAAACTTATCTTGGCTACATTAGGAGTCCATGTGAGCGGTATATTGTCAAGGTATCTTTCAAAGATCTATACACTGCCATCTGCTAAGAACAGCTTCACAGGATTCCTGGATCCTGACTACTTTTTGCTGCCCAGTGATGATCTACTGGTCAGTGAAGAGCATGAGACTCTCTAATACTCAGTGGGCAGACCCAAGTCTCTGGTGAATGAAATCAAGTATGGGAAGAAATTTTCCAATAAAATACATGCATCTGACTCTCTCACACACACTGCACCCACTCATTTATATCCCACTGTAATCATATACAAGTTCTTGGCAGCTCATGATAATTAAAAACAATCAAATTGAATATATAAAAAGCCCAACAGCCAAAATAAACCTACGTTCCATAAAACATCTGGTGTCAGCCCTAAAATGCACTTCTCATGGGAGGCCATCCAGAAGGCCTGGCCAACTGCAGAACATGTCTCTTCCCCACCCCACCCACCCACCTCACCATAACTTCCCCAAAATGGTGGGATGACAAGCTGTCTCTCCTAGTGTGATCAAAGGGGTTGGGAGGATTCCAGTGGGATTCCACATATTCCATATGTGTATGTAATAAATAGATGTAAGTGTGATTGGATAGTAAATATGCTGTCATTCTGGTAATATAAACAGCTATTGTGTCTACATCCTTTAAAATAGTTCTAAAGAATGGACAGAATATTTGAAATACCCATGAGTATTTCCTTTTTCTGAAATGCAACAGAGATGTGTTTCTCCAGCTATAAAAAACAGCTCAGTGCTTGGGTGGATATTTGAGAGTAAAGTGAGAGGTTACCTAGTAGCAAGTATTATGGGCTGGCTTTTGCATATGTATTTCCCCTACTCACCTAAGTCCCCAATCTTTTTCGCACCAGGGACCAGTTTCATAGAAGACAACTTATCCATGTACTGGGACTGGGGTGTGGGGAGGGAGAGGAGGAAGTGTGTGCAACCTAGATCCCTCAAATGTTCAGTTTACAGCAGGGTTTGGGCTCCTATGAGAAACTAATGCCTAACCACCTGAGGGTGGAGCTGAATGGTGATGCTAGTGCTGGGGCTGCAAATACAGATGAAGCTTCGCTTGCTTGCCTGCTACTCACCTCCAGCAGTGCAGCTTGGTTCCTAACAGACCATGAACTGGTATCAATCTGTGCCCCTGGAATTGGAGATCCCTGAGCTAGATGACTGGCAACTTACAAAGTTGAACAAGTACATTTCAAAGCTCCAAGCCCATGGAGTTAGTAACTGCAAAACATTTCCATTTGTGATATTGACAGATGGGTTTGTTTGTGCTTAACAGGCGAACACTTTGAGCTAAATCAAGTCTGTATATATCAGATTTAATCTCTGGGAAAGCTTTTCTTCAAAAATATAGAATTACTTCAAACAAGTATGATATTTCTAAGATACCTTCCTTCCCTTCCTACAGTATGGTAGATTTATTTTTTCATTATACAACTCAATAAACTGACTGTGAAAAAAATGTTTTATTCATTGCAACATAGAATTAGAGAATGAAGAAAAACCTGAAATCTAATTAAGCTATTTCTTCCTAATTTATGAAATTGGAATATTGAACATTTCTACATTGTATGAAGAATTATTTGGGGTAGAGAAAAGATTTATGATTTTTAATGCATTAATAGCTGAGATTATCTTCATCTAAATAAGTTCTAATTTGTATGATTAAAAACACTGCATTCTATCAGGCTCTGGCTTCATAAACTAATGCACACCATATATTAGCCAAGACTTGTTCTACCCAGGTATTAGCAGTATGCTAGAAGTTTTCCTTGAAGCTGGGAGTTATTCTATAGGCATGATTTAAGATTGTAACTAGTAAAAACCTTTGTTCTGAAAAGTCTTGTTCTCTGTGCATTTGTGCTCATGTAAGCATCTGGACTTAGAATATTTTAATGAGCTATAATAATATATGTGGTCAGTAATACCTCTATACCTATTCTATTCTAAAAGCTGCCCTATCATAGTACTTGAATTTTAATTCACAATCATTGAATATTTGAATTCAGTGCATTCAATTTTAGTTTAAGACAAATGGGCCATATTTCAGAGATTAACCATCCCTCTTTTGTCCAATGTAATCAATTGAGAAAGAGGTAATCCTGGATTTACAACCACAATTGAGCCCAAAATTTATCTTGCCAAGCAAGGCAGTTGTTATGTGAGTTTTGCTCCATTTTGTGACCTTTCTTGCCACTATTATTAAGCAGTTATTTAATGAATCATGCAATCATTAAGTGAATTTGGCTTTCCTCACTGACTTTGCTTGTAGGAAGTTGGATGGGAAGGTTACAAATGGTGATCACATGATCCCAGAACAGTGCAACTGTCATAAATACATGTCAGTTGCTAAGGGCCCAAATTTTGTTCACCGACTATGAGGATACTGCAGCGGTTGTAAGTGTGAAAATAGGTCATAAGATATGTTGTAACTTCTTCACTAAATGAATGGCTGTAAGTTGAGGATTACCTGTCCAATAAAAATGTCAGAAATTACATTCGATGATAAGACCGTATGATCTCAATGCATATTCATTTGAGAATTGTCTACTGCAGTATTTTCAGAAGGTGATTCCTCATCAGTTTGACAGCTGTCCTGATAAGCTGATCTTAAAGGCCTATCAAGTCAAATACAACCCTAAGAAAATGAAACGGTATGTTTTCAATTTTTATTCCTCATATATAGCTTAAATACTAAAAAATACAGAATTTAGGCAAAACTCATGAGGTGGACCAGTTCACAATGTTCGTGTTCCAAGTCAATATATAAAAGAGATCATAGTTATCCTTTCTGTCTTGACGCATTTCCCTGAACAAAAACTGAACATCAAACGTGTTAGGAAAAATATGCTCAATCTGCAGTTTTGTGCTGACTTTCTAAATACAAGTGATAATCTTAAAATGGAGGTTATTAGAAAAAGGGCATTTTTCCATCATTTATCGTACTTTTTCTGCCACTGTATGATGTTTGGTGTAGAATGAACCCTATTCTCTATTTTCTAGACTGGAGAAAGAGTATACGGCAATCAAAAACCGGGAAATGGAAGAACAGATTGAAATCAAGGTAAGACCCCTCTTGTCTGTGTCTTGCAATACTGTAACCAAAATGAAGGGTTGGTGTAATGTGTAATACTCAGTGTTATCAGAAAAATAATCTTTCTTAAATAATTCTCAGGTCACATTATTTCCTCTTCATATCATCCTGGACATCTTGATTAGTAGTTTTGTTATTTATAGTGGGCATGTATTTTAAGCGTTCGACTTATTTCTGTTGGGGTAATATGTGTGAAATTAAAGAATTCCCTTTTTTGAACTTTAGATCCATCAATCTGGATGTGGCGTGACTTTTCCTCTTCTAGTTATTTATGACGCTTGGCTTTAGTTCAGGAGTCAAGATTTCAGCATAATATTTTGATATGCTGGTTTTCACTTGACAAAAGCTCATGCTCACACGGCAGAGCACATGCTGATTCTAATCTTGCTTGCAGAGGCTCCGTACTGAGAACCGCCTTCTGAAACAGCGAATTGAAACCCTGGAGAAGGTGAGAAGTGTACCCAGCCGCATGAGAATCCACTTCCTCCGCTTCCAGACTAGCTTGGCCACCAAAAATGAGGCCTTACACAGCTCTCTGTCTCAGTTGACTGTAGACAATACACAGAATGCCAGCCATTAGTCTTTGTGCATCCTCTCAGGGACTACCCTGCACATGTATTTCTGGAATCATTCTTAATGTAAGCACCCAAGAGAGTATTTCTCACCCTATCACTACTGGAAATAATTAAAAAGTGATCTGCTGCCAGGATTCCTTAAGATAAAACAAAAACAAAAAACTAATCTGTAAAGATGTTAGATGTAGTTTCTCTGCCAATCCAAAAAACTTTGATCAAAATGATAAAATGGACCCAAAGTAATTTATTTGTCTTGTGGTTGATAATGACTGTTTTTCAGCCGTCTTGTGCCATATTCTTATACTGATCTTGTTTTTGTGTTTAAATATTAAACGCTTTCATGAAAAATGTAAAAACTCCTTGGATGTTTTTTATTGTAGCATAAATACGCTAATAGTTAACTTGAGGATATCTTGGTTAATTGCCCAACAAAGGCATAACCACTTAAAAAGCGTCCTTGTTATTTATGGCTTCTTTGAATTTCTGGACAAAGGAAGTGTGACTTCTGAAATGCAATGAGGTTCTTTCCCATTGGTGAAGTAGGCAAATTACGAATTCTGATAGTTCTTGCAGTGTTGGGGCAAAATTAATATGTGAAGCTGCTTCTGAGAGTTATCTGTCATTCCTTATGCACAGGAACATTCTTATGATCTGCATGATGGATATGACATGCTGCAAATTTAAGACAATTCTGGAAGTTCCTTTTCTTGGGGTCTTTTGGGCTCTTTATCTTTTTTCCTGTGTGCTTGTGTGACCCTGCTGTTGTATCTTTTTTCTTTTCTTCATCTTTCCTTCCTTGTCTGGATCTCCCTCTTCTGGGTCTGTAGGAGAGTGCTGCCTTGGCAGATAGATTGATCCAGGTACAGTAAAATATTTTTTTTTAATTCCCAACTCTCCTTTTTGTTTTCCATTTCATTTCACTTGAAAAACAGTGTCTGCAACATTTAATGTTATTGGTAGCTCGCATTTAATAAAATTCAGACTAACAATTCTATTTTGGTTGTTTAATTTTCTGCAATATTATTCAGCTGTTTTTTATACAAAACAGCTGATTTTGAAATGTTGACTTAACACATCACTGTTTATTTTAGCATGAGGCTAATTAATTATGCTACTTATACACGAGCCAATATTTATGGCACAGGGCAGGTTAAATATTTTATTCTGGCAAATTATGGCAAACCTACTTGGTGAAATATTTGTTTTAGTATTAAATGTTATAGAAAGTTCAAATATTTGAATTGTCCTGCTCTCTGAATTATAATTGGGGATTACAGAGAAAGAAGAAGAATGCCACTGAGGCATTTTTCCTGGTGAAAATCACTATAGAAAGGGAAACATTTTGCATTCTTAGGTTTACATCTAAACAAGTCTAATTTCTTATACTGGAGCTTCCACAGTTTTACAGCAGTTCTACCACTAGAAACCCATTGTACATCATCAGTATGAATGCCATCCTTTTAATTCAGCATAAACCTGCAAGGAAAACCAAGGCACAATTAAAACTGTGTAGCTACATCATGGGAATTGTTAGAAGATGTGAAAGTGTCCCAGTGGGGCTGAAAATTAATGTGCAATTTCCATTTTATATTTTAAGCATGAATTTTCTTTTAAAACGCTATAAAGAACTATAAACATTTCTAAATTTTATGGGGGAGATCAGGCCCTTTATGGAAGATTACAAAAAGTAAGACTGGGTACATAATACTCCTTCTTCCTCCTATTTCCCCCCACAACAACAACCCTGTGAGATTAGTTGGGCTGAGACAGAGTGATTGGCTCAAAATCAATCAGATGACTTTTATGCCTAAAATGGGAATAGAACTCATAGCCTCCTGATTTCTAGGCCTGCAGCTTAATCACTACCCAAAATTGATATTTATGCTTAAAAAGTAGTTTTTTATGGAGAAAATATATTGTGGGAATGGCCTTGGCAATTTTCTAAAAGACCTGTGACTTTCTGGTGCCATCCAATGCTTGCAACCACCACTTTTCTTAAACAGGTACCTGCAACAATAACAAGTAGGAAGATGAAGACATAGTCCTTCCCATCAGTCTCAATTGCCTGGAAATTCTGCCACCATCTGTGATTACATTAGAATGGGGAAAAGGAATTTGCCATTGGGAATTTCATGTGATACTTATATACACTGATTACATGCTTCTGTGTGTAGAACAGTAGGATAGATCATGCTGAACAATAACATTAACTTGGCTTTCAGCTTGGCTTTCAAACAACCTAATTTGTGTTCTGTGTTGCTTCAGATTCTGTAAGCAGAGAAGCAGTGCATGAATTCTGTGGAAAGCTCCTGCTCTTTATTAAAAAGAAGCGTGAAGCTTAGAATTTGTCCCGAATATAGGAAGCATCCTTACAGAACATAATAGTGCAGCTATGGTCTGGCATATGATGATGGTTAAAGTAGCATAACAACCAAATGAACATAATGTTTAAGGTCATGCCATAGAAAAGCTTTGAATTGAGTACCTGTTGTTTGAAAAAGCTATATGAAAATATCCCAAAGAATCAATTTGCATAAGGTTGTTATGTAGACAGATGCTACATTCACACTCCTGTGTGTTCCATAGTGCTTTTTTGGAGACTGAATACAGATGCATGAATATATTACATAGATCTAATATTTACATCCTCTCTTACACATTAATTTACAGCTACAGGCAACTCCAATGCACATTGAATACCACACAGCAAGCAGATGCTTTTCCAGTTGTTTATGCACAAATATGGAATAAGCATAGATTTTAAACTTTGAATATGGAAGCAGCAGGGGAATTATACATTTTATTTATCAATCAAGGGATATAAACATGAAGATTATCAAAGAAGAGTATCTTATCAGAATCTACGAATATGGCTGAATTTACTAATAAAGTATTGGTATTCAGTAGCCTTTTCTCAAATCTCTCTAAACACTTAATCCTGTTTAGGCGTGTGATAAGTAAATTGCTGCATTTTAAGTAGGTATTTCATTAGAGTAATTATTGTTTTTCACCTAACAGTCATGATTAATTACTTTTTTGTTTGCCTTTTCCTATGTTCTCTGACAATTCATAAAGGAATGTACTGAGTAGCTTAAGTGTTAAGTCTGAAATATTGAATAATGGGATCAAAATATCCATTTGCAGACATCTTATAGCAATTACCTGAATGTAAGAAGGACATTTTATCTCTAGTTCCTCTTCTCATGCAATCCTGTGTGCAAGTAAATAAAGACTAGTATAAGTGTCTGAAAAGCACCAGTGTTCCCATGTGAAATGAACCTTAAAAAAAAAAGTTCCTAAAGGGAAAAAATTGCCATGCCACTGTGGTCAGGCCTTGCTGTTTCCAATTATTGGTGTATACAATGCTAAGAGGATGCTAAGTGGGCAGATATTTTGAAACAGAAAAACTATTCCCCTCATCTCAGATCCTGTGGTGAAGTTTACTAAATTAAAACATTTCTGTATAGGATGAGATATGTCATAGCAAGCAACTTCTATGAAGCTGGACGCCGTTCTGTGAATTTATTGTGGGTAGCAAAGGGGGTGGAGGGTGGTGTAAAGATGCCAGAGAAGTAGGCAGAGCTTTTACTGGACTGAGTGTCTGAAAATGCTTTGTGAATAGGGTTTTAAGTATGCTAAGCCTTTGAATATTTCATTTATCTGTAATGCTGTTTAATTTAGATTTGTGTATTGTATGAATCCGGTTAGTTATGGCTTACTCAATACCTCAGGGTTAAATTCGTTGCAAGAATTCAGCCATAGTAAAAATAAGGTTGTGAATAAAAGAAGGCTCATTAACTGAAAGCTAAAGAGTACAGAGTTTGGGAACACTTACTCTTGTGTTTAGAGTTGGTTGATAATTATAATTACTATTGAGATGAGGGAGATAGCAGCTGACTTACAGTTGGTGAGGTTACAGTTGCAAGACAAAACATAGGCATTCTGATCAGATTGTACGTTTCAGTGAACTGAAATTGATATAATTTTATAAAGTTAAACATGACATTTTCTGCAAATTTGCATGCATAATATTTAAATATACTTGTTTACAGATTCAGATATTTGAGGTGTAAAATTTTGGACCCTTTCAATTTTTTTAAAATATTGATTTATATGTCGCCCTTCTCCGGAGACTCAGGGCGGCTTACAATGTGTTAAGCAATAGCCTTCATACT
>JANHZT010004371.1:77966-96285 GCA_032468215.1 Stegonotus admiraltiensis | reverse complement strand
AGCTGAGCTCGCGTGCCCACTGATATGGCTCCGCGTGCCACCTGTGGCACCCGTGCCATAGGTTCGCCATCACGGGTGTAGGGTCTCCTATTTGGGCAGGGGGGTTAGACTAGAAGACCTACAAGGTCCCTTCCAACTCTGTTAATCTGTTAATAAGGAATTAAGAGAGATCTAAAGAATCTGTTTGTTAAATCCGTATAGTTTGAGATCAAAACTGATTAAAAATGAATCTAGCATGATGCAGTTCAGTAATTTTATCCAGTATACAGAATATTCCTACTCAGGTGTGGGGCAGATGTCCTTTTTAAATAACACTGTTTATTACTTCAAATGTGGTGAATTAACCCACTGAAAAATCAATTTCTCCATTCCTCAGATGGGAAATAGTACAGTTGTAACAAAAAGAGACCTTCATCCACAACAGTTTTGTTACATTCCACTGAGTGTTCTTTGGAGGAACAATAATTTTAAATTCCCAATTCTCTTTTTACCATTGTTTCTATGCTTAATGTCTATAGTAACAAAAATTGTTTTCATTTCTTGATGCCTTGTTCAATCTTCTATTATAAAATTAAAGGTATTAAGAAGTATAAACTGGAGGGAACATAAACTCCTGGTTTTCCTTCAGCTAAATATTAGTTAAAATGAGGATCTCCTTAACTTATAGTAGAATTGATTCTTAGCTGTGCAGTTATTTCTAGGAGCCAAAACCAAGCCACCTTTGATTTTGAATAAATGATATGGGTGATAGAAGGATAATGGAATGTGAAAATAGGCTTTGCTAACAATTCATGCAAATACCTACACAAACTTATTTTGTTTTATTTTGCAATGGAAATCTTCTGGAATGTTTGATTCTGGAGTGGAGCTTTTTGGTTGAAGGCTAGTTCTGAAAAAGAAGGCAGAATCACTGCACGTGGCAACTGCTGTGAGTTAATGCACAGTAAATTGTTGGTTTTAATGTGATGAAAGAATGCCATCCCCACATTGAAGTTTGCTGTAGTTAGGCCATCTGCCCAGGACCAAGCCTGAAATAAGCCTGTTGCTTTTTAAGACTAATGTCCCTGATGATAGTAGTGTAGTGAGAGTTAATCATCAATCAAGACAAAAGCAATTTTGCCTTTCTGCTATGTATGAAGAACATATTTTGCTGGTATATCTCAAAAATGGTATTGGAAACAGGGCTACAAGCTTTTAAAATATCTAAATAATACATTATTTCAGTCATATTTTGATGATAAAAATATGCCAAGCCATATTCAGGGGGAAACACCCCCCCCCCGATATCCACCCGTGTTTCCCCTGAATGTGATGTGGCAGGTCACATATTTAGGATTAGAAAAGTATTTGGTACAGCTTGTACAAAATGCCTTCCAATGTTGAAATGCTGTTGGCAAATTACCATGGTTTACTCTACTAAAACTGATCTACTTTAAACTTTTCTTTTAATTTTGGTGTAGAAGTGAACTATGATCATTACAAGTTATAATACCAAGTCACTGGGTGCCTTGGGTGAATTAAGTTAGGCTGAAATATTCTCAAGTATTATGGCTATAAGCCTAAATTTTTGTTTTCAGCTCATTAGAAAAATAACAGTGTAATATATTTAAAGATCTACATATAAAAATTTAATATCCAGTGCATTTGAATAAGGAATAAGATATGCTTCTAGGAGACCCAGATCTTTCATGCATTCACTACAGTCATTTTTTTTCAAAAGTAACCTCCTTTTTATTCATCAATCCATCAAGTGGCACAATTTAACTATCTCTTTAGACATTTCACTTAGCAAAGTCCTTAACAATTTTGCCATGTTACTCTGAAATGTTTGTGATGCGTGAAGCACCTTTTTTCCTTTGATTTCATTTCTTTGAAAGGCAGAGATTAGAGAGCTTGGTGCCATCACTTCCAACTATAAATAAAGCCTAGGATGTGTTAACATCTCTATAAATCTATTGCATTGATTTTTTTTCTTGCAGAAATAGATCTGCACATGAAGACCGAGTTACTAGGAGCAGAGTATTAGTTTTAAAGCTGAGTATTGCTCTAACACAGCTTTCCTCAGTCTGAATGCCCCCCAGATCAGTCACAAATCCCAGAATTCTTCTGCCAGCAACTTGACTGGGGATGGCTGCCCTATTATTAGAATAACCAACCCAAACATAATTGGTTTTCTGCTGTGCTACTGAATCTATTTGGATTTTTGCAGATTACTTTTGTAATCCAGACAACATGTCTGAGAATAAGTTCTATTTAAAAGGCTCTTGGTAAAGAAGAATATCTTGAATAATACTTTCATACTTAACTTGAAAGAGAGAAATCCTGAATGGTAGCCTCTGATTTACAATTAGCCATGCTTGCCAGAGCAACAGGAATTTGAGTACAACAACAAAAGGGCAACAGATTTCCCGTGCTTTAGAAAATATATGACTCTATTTGAAGAACACTAGTACCTACATGAATTTATAAGAATTTGAAGCATACTAATATGAATTACTGTTTTAAACTGATACAAGCTACTTAATAATTAAAATTAATGTGGAAGTCTCTTCAGATCTTGATTATTTGTCCTTGTTTTGTTCTTTGATCCTTGTCATGCAAACAATCTCTGTTTCTCCAAAGCTAGAGCAAGGTTTTTCAAGCTGGGTTCCCTGACCACTAGGGTCCAATGGAAACTCGATGAAGTTTTGTGAGAGCAAGGAAAAAATGTCAAATGACTTTAATGCATGAATAAACTAATTATTACAAATGCATGCTTTGGCTCACTGCCAGTTTTCTAATCCCTAAAACTTCGCCTCTTGATCAAAGGAATCAGGTTTTTTTAAACTAACAGATTTTGTGGCTGAAAAATAATCTGTGGTAGAATCTTAAATTTCAAGGGTCTGTAGCATACTAAAGACTAAATTCTCATTGAGCTTGTGGGCTGGGAGTTGTACTTATTGGGAATTTGCAAATTTGGGGATGCTAGGGATGGTGCAGAAATCAAGCAAAAGATGGACGATATGGGCTTCCAGTTATCATAGAAGAGAATGGGTCAGGCAGGAGAGCAGTCCAAATGCCCTCTATATAATCTTCTCATCCTTCACTTTTCACAGTGAAACTTCTTCAGAGGATTGAAAAATTAGTCTCCCTTTTTAAGGCATTGTTTTGCCTTAACAGTGAAGGCTTAGGATACTTTCAAATGGATAGTATTGATCATTTTGAGCTGGGGCCGCTCACAGATTGGTCAGAACAGCTTTGGGACAATTTTTCTTCAAGTGGAAGCAGGGTGTTTTGAACTCAGATATTTTGAATTTGAAACCCTTTGAGCACATATCAACAATAATCACTCTTACCTGCTTCTGGTTCTGATTTTGAACATAACTCATTACTCATTCTGAAAAGTCTTGAGTCAAACTTCAAGTAAAACTATTTTAAGATGTATGAGCAGTGGAAATGTCTTCTTGCATTATACTAGAGAGACACTTCAGGATGCTGAAGTTTAGTGAGGATGTGAAAGTCTTACTTTAAATCTAACTGTATTCATCTTACTATCATCAAACAAATGCTTGCTTTGTTTTGCTGTTCATAAAGAAACCCCATATGAATGTCACTATCTTGAAAGAAAAAAACAGCTTTGAGTCTTCTCTTCTTTAGGGCCAAGTTACCCGTGCACAGGAGGCTGAAGAGAATTACATTATCAAGCGGGAGCTGGCAGTTGTGAAGCAACAATGCTGCTCTGCCACAGAGAATTTGCAGAAGGCGCGAAGCACCATTCAGCAACTTCAGGACCAACAAGTAACTATAAGAGTGGAAGATACAAGAGTGAAAGGGGATGTATGATGTATGATGAAGGGGGGTACATAGAGGTGAAATTACATGCAAGTGCCCAGTTGGTTAAACCACAGGGTTTTTAAATTCATGTGACTTGTTTTGTGGGGGATGCCTGGAACGGACAAGTCTAAAGATTACCATTCCCATAGCAATTTGTTAGAACAGGCTATATACAAAGCTATATGCTGTATTTTCCTGGGGTGATTTTGTTAGGTTTTTCCTTGAGATCAGTCACACCAGTGCAGGGCAGAGGTGGGTTTCAGCAGGTTCTGACCAGTTCTGGAGAACCGGTAGCGGAAATTTTGAGTAGTTCAGAGAACCGGTAAATACCACCTCTGACTGGCCCTGCCCCCATCTATTCTCTGCCTCCCTTGTCCCAGCTGATCGGGAGGAAATGGGAATTTTGCAGTAACGTTCCCCTGGAGTAGGGAGGGAATGGAGATTTTACAGTATCCTTCCCCTGCCACGCCCACCAAGCCACACCCACAGTACCGGTAGTACAAAATTTTGAAACCCACCACTAGTGCAGGGCTTTCTTTTGCTCTTTTCCCAGTATTAGATTTAGGGAAGATTGTATCTACTCCGAGTCTTGCTTGAATATCTACCCTACTTTAGTCTTTTCCTTAACCTGGTGCATCTGAATATGTCAAAAAAAAACTCAGCCCCAGCTTTTATGCCCATTAGAGAGCTTGGCTGCTAATGTGACTTATCATATGAACCATCCTGAGAGCGCCAAAATGAGGAAGTCCCATCTAGAAAAAGAATTACCCCTGGCTATTCCTAATAATTATAAACTATGATTGAAGGCCAAATTTGAGAGTTCTATACACAAGTCTCCTGAAATGAAAAAAAGGAACAACTGAACTGTAATTCACAAGGAGGCCATGGTTTTTATAGAGCAGAGTAATTTTATCCTCTTTTTCTATGGACTATAATTTAGTTTGCAGTCAAAGTCATCCTCCCTGCACTGTTTTTTTCTGTCAAAAAGATAGAGCAACTAAAAAAGAGCAAGGATATACAGTAGTTTGTTTAGAAGAACGGCTTTCAGGAAAAGCCTTAAGCATCCCTTTCCTTTGCTCTCCTTATTGGCATCTCTTTAAAATAACCCATTCAGAGTATTTATAAGTTACCTACCTTCCAACTTACGCGTTTCTGGCTTCTGATTGTAGAAATTTGAGCTAGTTGATTACAATTAAAACTATAGGAACGTTAAAGACAGCACTCATTCATTCATGGTTTCTATTGATTTACTAACATTTCTTTTACTCTGTAGGGAAATCCCCGCTACTCTGAGGAATTTGTGAGCCACCTCGAAACAGAATTGGAGCAATCCCGCTTGAGGGAATCTGAGACTCTGGGTGCTCTTAAAGAGATGCAGGATAAAGTTCTGGACATGGAAAAGGTATCTTTTCTTTCAAAGACTATACAGAAAGCATACAAGTGTTAGAAAGTAACCACAGCAGGATCCCAGATAGCAGGATTTGAATTAGCTGAAGTTTAAGAATAGATGCTTTGATAGAGTCTTTTCTGCTTCATGAATTTTGGTGAAGATTGCAACAAAAGCTTAGATTTATTCGTTCCAACAAGTGAAAGTTCCAGGACTGCTTTTACCCTCCTCACTGTTCTTATAGGACAGGGCTGTCAAATTCATCTCAAGATTTTGTGTTGGGAAGGCAGACAAAGACCGCCCCTGAGTGCAGATCTGACATCACAGGTCCTTTGGTAGAATGCCTAGAACCATCTTCAACCATTCGATGCTACTGGACAGTTCTTGGGCCCAAAGTAGCAACACTGCTGGGAGAAAATATGAGGAAGGAGGGGCAGACTTGCTTGAGGTGCCAAGAGCTGCATAGGGAGACCTAACAGGACAAAGGTTCTTCTGTCTGTGCTGTGTCATACCTAAAGAGGTATATAGTGTTAATACTAAATCTCCTTTTCAGAAAAACAGCTTGCTTCCAGATGAAAACAATGTGGCCCGTCTACAGGAAGAACTGAAGGCTATGAAGTTGCGGGAGTCTGAGGCAATGAAATCCTTCAGAGAGCTGCAACAGCAAGTGAAGGAGCTCAATGACAATTGGCAGGTATGCTACAGTTGAAGGATGCTACACCTGACAACACCTCACTTGTTGGGCCTTGTTGCCCAGGTTCATGGTTTTAATGTAAATCTTTGTATAGAAGACTACAAAGACTGATCCTGTAAGTCCTTGAATCTTTAGCAGTTAATAAGTATTTTTGGGGTTGCAAATGTTTGGATAACCACTAGATGGCAATACGTGACTAGAAATTCTTGTATCTTCTTGCTACCATCTACTGGTGATCAGGGTTTTGTAGCCTAGATTTGGGAGCTCCAGGAGCTTAATAAAATCTGATTTGATGCATAAATCACTTTAAGGAACAAGATCCTAAATATTTGATAAAGCAGCAATGTGTTTTGGTTACAGGTGAGAGAACCTGTACGTAATTTTTTATGTTGTAGATTGTTCCCAATTTCTTCATAGAGGATTGAAAAAGTCTCTCTGAGATCTTGGAGGCAAATGGCTTGTCACTGTACATGGTGGATCAACAAATATTAAACATGTGTTGAAGAAACTGGTACCTTGGAACCCCTGGATCCCATATACCTGTGCCTAGATTTGCAGATAATTGTTTGGCTCCCTTTACTTTAGGCCCATCTGAGCAGGACCGGAGGGCGGTGGAAGGACTCTCCACGAAAGAACACAATAAATGATCTCCAAGATGAACTGATGAATCTCCGTCTGCGTGAGACACAGGCTCAGGGTGAGGTCCGGGAGTTGCGTCAAAGAGTGGTAGAGCTTGAAACCCAGGTGAGGGTATGACAATTGTGGTAGTTCTCTCCATTAAGAGTATTTCTGAGTCTAGACAGTTATGGCTAGACTTTATAAGATCTTTCTATCTGTAATTTCTTTCTTTCCTAACTATATCATAGTTATAGCAATCCCTCCTTTTTTAAAAAACGTGCAGTTTTATATTGAATGTGGAAGTGCAAAGTTTTTCATGTATAAGGAATTATCTATGCGTGTCTATATGAGTGTGCACACATTGGGCAACAAATTCAATAATGTAATTATTTATATGAGCTTTATCATGCCTTTATTGCTTTATAAGTAACTCAAGGCAGCAAACATACAAAATATTCCTTTCTCTTCCTATTTTCCCAAGAAGAGTAACCCTTTGGGGGGCAGGTTTGGGCTGAGAGAGAGTAACTGGCCCAGCCAGCTTTCATGGCTAAGGTGGAACTAGAACTCACAGTTTCCTTGTTTCTAGGCCAGCACCTTAACCATTACACCAAACTGGCTCAATGGGTGTCAGAGTATCAACGGTCCCTAATTCTCCTTTTCTAGGATCAGATTCATAGCAACCTCCTCAATCGGATGGAACAGGAGTGTTCTGGGCTGCACGAAAAGGTGCAGTATCTCACCGCCCAAAACAAAGGGTTGCAGACGCAGTTGAGTGAGACCAAGCGCAAGCATGCTGAATCTGAGTGCAAGGTGAGTGCCCATTCAACGGTACCAAGGCATGTGGCTTTCCCACAGAAAACGAGTCAGGCTTGTTCAGTTGCTTCTCAAAGGTAAGGAGCTTCAAACAGATTTCTGAATTGTAAAACTAAGCTTGTTTTTAGCTTTGGGATGTTGGAATTACCCAGCACTAGTACACCACAGTGTGCAAGCCTTCTTACTGTCAAAATGACCCAAATCATGACTTTCAGGTAATTTAGTGACTCAGCATGGGTTTAAATGGCATCTGTAGCTGCCACAAGGAATTCTGGGAATTTAGACTTTTTTTTCTGTTCCGCATGTCATGCAGATTTCAATCTTGTGGGCTTCTGCCATTGGTCTGTATTCTCTCTTCTTTACAGAGCAAAGAAGAAGTTATGGCTGTTCGCCTGAGAGAAGCTGATAGCATGGCTGCTGTTGCAGAGATGCGGCAGAGGGTTGCTGAACTGGAAATTCAGGTTCGGGGAGAGTAACCAGTGGGTGTCCTTTTCAGCCACAAGTGAAACAAGGGCCAACAGCGAGTTGCATCTGAAAAGAAAAAGCAAATGCTCTTGCACTAAGCTAGTGAATGATCTCCTGAACTAATTTCTCTGTGTAACTGTTGAAAGGTCTGATAATAATATGTTTCAACTACAGAAAAGACTGAGAGGTATCAGATACCTGAAGAGTTATCCTACAATGGTTGTTTGCCTTTGCCAGAGTTCTTCAAACTCATTGGCTGAAAAGTAATCTCTCATATTGCCCCAGTGCACGGGTGTCAAACTTGTGGCATCACATTGCTGGCACATGACGTTTCGCGACGTATTTTCCCTTCATGGAGCTGGGGTGGACATGGCCTGTATGTGATGCAACCTGCCCATGGGCCGCCAGTTTGATACCCCTGGTCTAGTGGATCCTGCACTGGGAAGCAGGAAAAACAGCTGACTGGATGGTCTCTAAAATCCCTTCAACAATGGTTTAGTTATTTATGCAGGTTGTGAAATAATATATGGGCTGGGCTAAGGTCTGAAGCACCTGTGCCCTCTTCTCCAAGCAATTATCATTTTTATCCCTCTCTTTTCACATGCAGAGAGAAGAAGGAATGATCCAAGGTGAACTCAACAATTCTGATGCCTCGCAATACATCCGTGAACTCAAGGAGCAGATTGATGAACTCAAGGCAGAGGTAAGCCCAACCTAGTGGGAGAAAGCAGACAAAACCATGGAGGAGTTTCTGATAGACTGTGTCATCCTTTAGTAAGTCACAGCTATTGTTTCTACACAAAATACAGGCGTTATGAGCAATGCAACTATGAATTCTCAGACTTTGTCAAGCACAGATCAGTTTTCTATTGAAAATGAAACCCCACATAAACAAACCCCTTCTTTCACTTGTGGCTGAAAATGTCGTGTTAGAAGACACAAAGTTCAAAGGCCCCATGTCATGCGATTTCAACATCTGTTCTGACTTAAGAATGTATCTCTTTAGGATTGTAAAATAACCTAGAAAGAAATGAAGTAGGTTGCTACTGTTACCCTTTTATGCTTGCAGTGCCTTGCCAGTCCAAGGAAAAAGGGGATATCTGTATACAACCTCACACTTCCAGTAAGTCTTAAGCCAAGGCACAGCTTCTGTTACATCATAGCAGGAATTTTTCTTTCGTCCATTGTAGATTATTTTTTCCTAAATCCAAGCTATTCCAGCGCTTAAGCGGGTGTCATAGTGCTGAATGCCAAGCCATCATGGCTGCCCCAGTGTCTTCTCTTTCTCTCTCCTGCAGATTCGGCTAATGAAAGGACAGAAGCCTTTTGAGGACTCTATGGGTTTTGATGGTATACATATTGTGAGTCATCTGGCAGTGGATGATGACTCGCTACATTCTTCAGATGAGGAATTGCTGACCAGCCCTATGGTAGTGGGTGCCCTGCAGGATGTTTTGTATCCACTGTCTCCTCACAACACACACTTTCTGCATGGGGCTGAAAGCTCTGGTAAGGAGAGTGATGGCACCACAGATAGCGATCCAGATGACCCTACCTCTGCCACTGAGGCCAATGGTGAGATGATCTTTGCAGAGGCCCTGGGCAAATGAGGAGTGATGCTGCCGTCCCAGCTGAGTTGAGCCACTGGCCACGTTGTACTGAGAAGTCAAGGATCGGATGTAACTGAGTCTTCGGCCCAGTGAGTGTCCGTGTCCTGGCTCAGATGCAGCATGGAGTGCCCCACATGAACAGTACGGATTGTTATCAGCACTGCCTTTTTTTCAGCTTTGCCACTGGGAGTTAAAATCCAAATCCAGATATTGGCCTCATCCACGTCCTGCTTTCCACACATTTTTTTTTCCTTGTCTACACAAAGATTTGCACAGATGAGGACTGTGAAGGGGCAGCAGAAGCAATCAATCCACTGTTTCCCTAAAATGCAGCCTAGCTGTGTTCCATCTCTGTCTCCTTGCTGTGCTTGGAGAAGGGAAAGGGGTTGGTCTTCCCTTTATTTATATTTGTCTCCTAGCATGCTGCTCTGCATCCAGAGGAGAAAACGGAGTGCCTGCATACTTGTTTGTAATTTTCCACCCTGGAAAAGGACAGGAAGGAGAAATGAGCTTCTGAAGAGGTTATTTGTTCTGGTGAGGGAGATAATATTTTTGTTCCTGTTTATTATTTATTTTTAGAGTGCAATTACTAATCCAGATCTTTGAAAAGTTCAATGATTTTGAGGGCTTTTATATGGAGGAGCCAAAACTGCTTCTGTACGTAATCATACAACATTTTCTATTTAATTACGTAAAGGGATATGCTTTACTAACTCCACTTTTATATCATATTTTCAAACTCTGTTTTTTGCAGCATTCTGGCTCGGTGCCTAATTGGCTCGGATAGGAAGACAGTCCATCAGTGCACATGCACATGCGTGCACACATACACACATATAATTTGGGCGGGGAGATATGTTAGTAAGCTGTTACTTGATTCATTAGATCAGTATTAATTGCTAAACTATCAGGCAGCTGAGAGTTCAACAAAGTTACTGTGTGCAAGAGACGAATACTGTGGAATGTCTAGATAGCTGATTCTGCCAAGATAACAAAAATGAAGGCCCTTGAGGGTTCAAATTTGAATTACATACCAAGTAAAAATGAATTTCCTAATACTACATTTGCTTCCAAACATTATTAGGGTAAGGATAGCAAGGGAGAACCAGCAGGAAAGTTCCACTTAACCCTTGTGCATTTATTGATGATTCTGTGCAAATGCTCCTCGGTTCCATTAAGCATTGGGAGCATTGGGTTGTATTAAATGTAGTTCTGCTCCAAGGAGCAATTCCTTGCAGAAACAAGCCTCCTTTTCAAGTGTGTGTGTGTGTGTGTTTGTGGGGGAGGTTGGGGGCAAGGCAAGGCAGAAGAGAAAAGAACATGTTTTCTTAACAGAATTAGCTTCTAACAGCGAAAGGATTGCTGACGGCCCACTTAATGACAGTTGGCAAAGAAAGAACCCATAATTTATGCGGGGATTCTGATGAAGAATGGTTTGAATAAAACTGTAAAGTGATGTGTATTTCAATTGGAAATACTACAGTCATTACAATGCTATTTGTAATTCAGTTCATACTCAGTTTGTTGCAAAAAGGCTTGCTTTTCACAAAAGGGGGTGGGATGGGCATCAGTAGTTGAGAAACATCAGTGGAGTAGGCTACAAATAATGCTGCAGTTGGGACCGCCTCTTCATTTTTGAAGCATAGAACTGAAGAGGGTAATTTAATTTTGTCCCCTTTCCTTAATAGAGTCCATGTTTTAGAGTATTAAAGCTACTGTGCCACAGCATGATTTTGGGGGATTGGTGTAGCACTCAGACATCACTGCAAGTAAGATTCCAGACTCTACCCCACCCCCACCCCCCAAAAAAAGTTAGGGCAGGGCAGAAAATGCCCTTGAAAGATATGCAGCACTGTTTCTTCCCAATTAAATTACGAAGTTATGCGGGTTTTGAAATACTTAGTATTGCAAGGTATCTGAATAAAGGTATTGTTGCCACTGATGATGTTGCAGCTGAAAATAAAGATCACCTGACACTAGAAGGTGGAAAGGGTTTCACAGAAGGTCTATGAAAAAGACTGGGCAAGTGCAGAAAGTGGAAGTTGTGAGGCTTTGACCCTGCCAAGAAGGTAGGCGATGTTGTTAAGCAAGATCTCTGGTTGTGGATGGCCATCGACGAACAGGTTTTTGGAACTGGGGAATGAAATATTCCGCCTCTCAGGGAAGGGGGTCATTTCTTGCTACGGATGTGTTTTCTTCATCCTCGGCTCAATTTTCTTTCCTTTCTCATCTGTAGTGAACCAATCTGCCTTTTAAGTTTACCTAAAATTGTAAAGCTTGCAACTTTATTAATAATCTACCGTGTTCTGTATCAGACACATAGGCCTCTCTTTTTGGAAGAGTTCTCCATGACCCCTTCCTTGGCATAGGTTTGGAAGGGATTGGCAAGGGAGAAGCTGCTTGGAGTTTCCAAGGGCTTTTTTAGCCACAAATCAGTGAGGGTAAACCAGCATTTGTGAAACGGGAAACAAACCTGCAACTGCCTAGCCACTTACCATGTGGCTGGCCCTGAACTAGTGAACAGAAACAAACACACACACACATACACACACATGTACAGATAAGTATTTATATAGTTATGCCTAGTGAAAGGCACCAGTTTGGCATAATCTTGCGTATTTTATATATACATTTTACACACATACCGATACATCCACACTACGCTGTAATACTAAAATTTTGTAATTTATCCTTTCATAGTTCAGTCTCACATAGAGATAGTCGGAATAATAAGTGGTCCGGATGAGTTCAGTTTGCATTGTTGTTTTGATCTGCTTGCATTGGTCTGAAGCTCCCCTTCCCCCTGCTAGCAGTGGGCACATGTTTGCAATGTTGGATGGCTTGTGAAACTGTTTGCCAGTTGTGCATAATACCTAGCAGTTGTGGATATTTGTTTTGTGTAGTGCTATCTGAATGCTTACTGCCACCAAAATTACAAGTTAGGAAGACCTTTAACTGATGTTATTTTTTAAAAATATAAAGTAAATCCATTGACTTTAGGGTTTTGCAATTGCACTGGAGTAAACAAAAGGAGATGGTTCAAACCATATCCAATTTTTTTTCAATCTTGAAATAACAATTTTCAAAATTGTTATTGTTAAATTTAGACTTGATTCATTTGGCTGATTTGTCCTTTAAACTTCATTATGGCACAACCTTGATGAAAGTAAAGACTGCTAACCTATTCTACACAAATTATTCATGGTAGTGCAGCTTTTTTCCAGTGTTTAGATCACAGCTGTAGAGCCTTATAATACAGCTCATTAAATGATGCCACAAACCCCGACTTCCCACTCTTTACTGTGTCTAATGTATAAAAACTTGAAGAAAATGATAACTTTTTTCTTCCATGCTAGTAAATACCAGGAACTACAGGATATATTAGGAGTGTTTTGGTCTAATTTCTCAGAGATCCATGCAACATCAGAGAATAAGAGTTAAATCTTCCTTTTGCAGAGGAAGATTATACCATACCAGGAAATAGTATAGTATCCTTTTGGAGCTCTGGATAATAAACATAAAACCATGTGATAAATATTATTATATCGAATAACTTGCAATGAAACCTGTAGAAAATTAATAAAATAAATATTAGGAGCAAGAGATGGGAAATCTAATTTCATCACAGCAAAGTACAGAAAACTCACCTGTTCAAGTTGCATAATGTGTTGTTTTTGGTTGAGTTTGGTTGGATACCAAATGTCATGTAGTGAATTACATTAGGCCATGAAAAACATAGCCTCAATTTTAGCGGAATGAGCTTGATTTACCAAGTGAACTACATGTCTAGTTCTTCTTAAAGAATCCATTTATATCAAGCTATCCACAACCCTCACCCCACCCCATTCCTCTGCTGGTATAAATTATAATATCTCCAAGGAATTTTATTTTTTCTTTTTCAAAGTACAGGCCTATTAAAAACCATCAATACATAGAATACATAGCAAGCCCGTTAGAAGAAAAGTGCACCGAGCCAATCTTAGTAACCAAGAATCAAACACCTTTGCTTTTTATCTGTATTTTCCAGCAAAAGTAACTGCCTAATTGGGGGGGGAGGGGTGTTGTATTTGTAGGAACTATTCTGAACATAGTTGTGAGTTTCCAAGCCAAGCTATTTGTGAGCCAGTCATTTGCTTCTTTTAAAATTTTCTATTTCCCTAAACAAGAAGTATTACAAACAAAATTTAAACGATGAAGCCAGTTCTTAATCCAATGGTTCTTGTGTGCATTTTTTTCCTTGCATTTCCTTTTGTGGCTATTTTTCGGGCCTTGATTTTTTTTTCCCAGTGAAGGTGCCAAACCCACTCAGTCCTTTGGCCAATGGGGCAGCCATATATACCGGGAGGAAGCAAAACACCACTTTGAGGTGCATTTTTGTTACTGTCATGAGTTTCCACAGATATCTCTTCTCTAACCGTATCTTCTGTGGCCTACCCTGTACATCCCTCCCCCAAGTATTTATATGAACACAATATCACAAGGAATCTTGTGGTAGGCCTCACGTTCTTTTGCTGAGAAAGAGGACCTACCTATAAAGTAGTTTAACACACCTAGTATCTTAAAGCAGACTGTTACGCTGCCCCAGTAGATTATTTTGACAGGCTGGTTATTTTGGATGGTACTTGTGGTAGTTACCAGCATACTTCAATTTGCACTTTTGTGGGGGTTTTCTTTAGATTTTCTTCTACACAGAAGGAAATCAATGTGGTGCTCTGTTAGGACTGGGATTGGGATTATTACTTCTGTTCTCCGCCAAGGATTGACACTAGAATTTGAGTTATAGGTAGTCCTCGATTTACCCTTGTAACTTTGAACGGTCACTAAATGAACTGTTGTAAGTGGAGAACTACCTGTACTCACTTGCTTGAATGCATCTCTTTTGGGTGCCATTGCCCCATCCTGGTTAAGCAGGATGCATTGAACTTACTTAGCTTCTAACTTTCCTAACTTTGGACGACATACTGTAAATTACACTAAAGAGGTACCTTTCTTCCCCACTTTTATCTTGAACTGCAATGCAACCTAAAAAAACAATTTGTTTTAGGGAACTGGGTGGAATTAAAATTAGAGGAAGGGGAAACTGGTCTGCATTTCCAAGGTCCTAGTTTATTTAGCCTTTGATCACAGAAACCACATCATTTTAAGAGTATTGGAGCCAAATTGAGGGCATGGTGCTTTCTACCAAGAAAAGGTACATTTCCTATCCTGGACTAAATTCTGTGAATCTACTCTGGTTTTTTGAGGCGTGTACTGGTTAGCATCTGTGAAATTGCCAGCACACACTGTTAAAAACTATGCTTTTGTTTTTAATGGGCAAGGGTAAGAGTGTGAATGCTCTTGTTCTGTATTGTTGTAAATTAATTTTATGTAACAGGTCAAAATCTCACTATGAATGCCTGTAAAATGTTTTGTTAAGTCTTTACCTCAAATTGTTAAACACTACTGTTAAAAGACATAAGTTTTTTTTTCATTACATCCATTTTTTTTATTATTTTCTTAAGAAAATATAATGAGGAAAACCATCTAATCCCTGTGGGATTTGTTTCCCCCAAAATGGTTTATTATTCTGTTGGGATACATTGTCCTCTGTATTTCTCCTCCTCACATGCAAACACACTTTTGTATTGTGAAGAGAGAATTTTTAAACGGTACCAAAATTAAGCTTGATCAGAATGACTTTGCAACAGATTTCAATGAAGCAAGAGCTTTGGGTTATAAAAATGTATGTTCAGGCAAAATAATGAAAGGAAGGAATAATAATAATCTGAGATGGTAGCCCAGATTAAGAATTTTATTTAATCAGGATAGACAATATGAGATCATGTTTTGGATTGTGAATAATCTGGTGCCAAATGCATTTGATTATGCAAATTGCTTAAGCAGATATGATATTGACGTGAGGGGAAAAAAGACAGCTTCTCTCTTTGGCTATGAAATTATTGCCTAGAGAATCCTGAGGAACCATTGTTTTGAAGAGCATGTTCTGCCATGCGTATGTAAAAATATTCTTGCTATGTGTGTGGTAGTTTCTGAAATGCACAAAATTCGAGTGGGATCAGCTTGCCTGCTGCTATAAATTAAATTGGCCACATTGCATTGAAGTTAGCAATGCAAATTCACCATATCTTTGTTGTGTTTCTTGTTCTCATGTTTGAAAGTGGAAGAGCTAGTGAAGCCAATGACATGCTCTATCATACTGGGGCTATCCCATGCACAGTGCTGTTCCCTGCCCACATTTTATCTTCATATACTGACTTTCTCCTATCCTGTACAGCTAGACCACTGAACGCTAGCAAGCTGCTGAATATCCAGAAGCAGCCTGCCCGTAACAGTGTGTGCTTGCTTTCCGGTTAGAATGTATTGTTCTCTCATACCACCCCCCCCAACGGTTCCAAAAATCATGTGTTTAGTGTAAGTACGTACCAGTGTTCCTTCTCTGCTACTCAGAATATAACTTCCATTCTTTCCAGCCCATTCCCATTTTAAAACAAATATTGTTGTACAAAGTACCTGTACTAAAAAAAAAATAATAAACTATTTACACGGTCTTTAACTTTGTGTCTCAGGCCTTTTTGGACTACAATACTCATCATTGGGAAAAAGTACTTAATGTACCTTGGGGGTGTCAACATCTGCCTTACAGTTGTTCCAAAATCGGGAAGTTTTTAGCTTTTTTAGGAAAACGTGGGTTGTAATCACAACTGGAAGGCCTATCTTACCATTCTTACTACTCATGAAAGTCCCACATCATATCCCAAATTCTGCTAGGCAAACTAGGATAGGCTGAAAAAGAAATATGAGATCCTTTATGCAGAATACCTGACAACTTCTGGGAAATGTAAAGTAAGATAATGGCTGTGGCATGAATGTTGAGAACCTGCAGGCATTAGCTCCCATCAAGCCGGGATGCTCTAGGTAGAAAATTTTCTACAATGCCATGTTATTGTTTGTGTATACATTGAAGAATGAGCCCACTTTATCTTTTCTCCCAAAATTTGGGCCAATAATGAAGGTTAAATTAGAAGCTGTTAACAAACAAAGTTTGGGCCAGTCATTCCCTCTCAGCCCAACATACCTCACAGGGCTGTCATGGGAAAAGTAAGAGGAGGAAGGTGTGTTGGATATGTTCACCGCCTTGAGTGATATGTAAAAATAATAAAGGTACAATATAAATCATGTATATATAAATAATCGCATAAACAAACATAACAAGTATTCCCAATTACATATTTTCCCTCTTGGTGACCCAAGTGATGCTGTGGTCTCCCTTTCGGGATACCTGGAGGCTGTGGGGACCTAGTTGGGGGACAACAGGCTTCAACTGAACCCTGGCAAGACCGAATGGCTTTGGATACACTAGGCTCTGGGATCCAGGACTTTGTCATCTTTGATTCTTGATGTGGTGTCACTTCCTCAGAGAGACCCAGTCCGCAACTTCGGGGTTCTCCTGGACTCATGACTCCTGTTTGAGGAACAGATGGCAGTCAAAGCTAGGGGAGCCTTTACAAAACTTTGTGTTGTGCGCCAATTGCAGTCTTTCCTGGACCAGGATTCCCTGAACTCGATCGTTCAATCCCTAGTCATCTCACAACTGAACTATTGTAATGTGCTCTATATGGGGCTACCCTTGAAGAGCATTTGGAGGCTGCAGCTGGTGCAGAGTGCGGCAGTGTGAGTAGTTTTGGGACCCCCCAAAATGGCCCCTGTAAGACTACTGCTCTGCCAGCTGCATTGGTTACCAGAGCCATGCTGGTGCAGTGGTTAGAATGCAGCATTGCAGGCTAATTCTGCTGACTGCCAACTGCCAGCACTTCGGCAGTTCAATTCTCACTAGGCTCAAGGTTGACTCAGCTTTCCGTCCTTCTGAGGTTGGTAAAATGAGGACCCAGATTGTTTGGGGCAATATGCTGACTCTGTAAACAGTTTAAAGAAGGCTGTAAAGCATTGTGAAGCAGTGTGTAAGTTTAAGTGCTATTGCTATTGCTAGTCTGCTCCCGGGTGCAATTCAAGATATTGGTAACCACCTTTAAAGCTCTTCATGTCATGGGTCCAGGTTACCTGAGGGACCATCTCACCCCACTGGGATTGGCCCACTGCTGGTAGAGGAGGCATATTGCTGGTCCTGTCAGCCTTATTATTCTGGCTGGTGGGGTCCAGGAGGAGGGCCTTCTCAGCTGTTGCTCCTTGCCCCTTGTGAGGTTGGCCTTGACTGCCTATATTTTCATAAGGACCTAAAGACGTGGCTGTGCCAGTCAGCTTGGGGCCCCAGTGGGGGAACAGCGCAATGGAGGTGGCTGATTGAGTAATAACAGATCCCAGATCCCCCCCTCTCCCCCCCCCTTCTCATGTGTCTTTGGTTTTAATGTTTGATTTTAACTTTTTGTTTTAACCTAAATGTAACTGTAAGCTGTCCAGAGTTACCCTATGGTAAAATAGGCAGCCAATAATTTTTTAAAATAAATAAATATTCCTCAACTTACACTTCATTTATTGGCCAAAGTTACAATGACACTGAAAAAAGAGACTTACAACTGGTCCTTACGCTTAGGACTTGCACAGCATCGCCTTGGTCGTGTGCTCAAAATTTGAGCACTTAGCAACCAACATGTATTTTACAATGGTTGAAATATCCTGAGGTCATATGATTGCCATTTTCAGCCTTCTCAGCCAACTTCCAACAAGCAAAGTCAATGGGGGAAACCAATTTGCTTAAAAAACATGCCCTTCACTTAACAACTGAAATGATTTGCTTAACAATTGTGGCAAAAAAAATATAACTCACTTAACCACCACCATGCTTAGCAATGGAAATTCTGGTTCCAATTGAGGTTGTAAGTCAACAACTACCACGAGCCATGGTAGTACAGTGGACTAAAACACTGTTATTAACATCTGCTGCTTGCAATTACTGCAAGTTCA
>JANHZT010004371.1:17129-29686 GCA_032468215.1 Stegonotus admiraltiensis | reverse complement strand
TCACAGACCCGGTCCGTGTCATCAGGCAAGCTGTAACCCATTCAGGACCGCCGACATTCCCCACACTCAATGAGAAACAGGCAATAAAATAAGAAACCTTAGGGTTTGACGTCTTGCAAATGTAATTTTCTATATATCTATCCAAAGATAATCCTGATGAATTCAATAAGATACACATTTATGTAAGTATGTTTAGGATTGCAGCATTACAAGTAACAGAAACCCAAAGCCATTGATAACTGATTGCCACAAAGAATCTAAGTCTTAACATGCCTATTCCGTATGTGTAGATTTTTTTTCTATTCATGTTAATTTGCCCTAATTTGCCATTCTTCATGGAACTGCTGAAGGATAACAAACAGCAATTGCTCATCCCTGTGCTGAATAGATTTTTTAAAAAACACTTATAAAAACATCAGAAATTAAGAGACATCCATTAGGATAATGGGACATAGTTACTTTAAATAAGTTAATATAAAAACATGGCAAAATATAAAGGCTTTGAGTCACATGGAAACAGATATTTCTGAAATACCAGATAAGGTCACATTAAAGCTATCATGAGTGACATGTATGCACCCAAAGGGGAAAAAAATCAATATTAATGTTGAGACTAGTTAAAATAAATTTGGGTGAGAAAACTGTGTTTTCAATGTTTTGCAATACTGTAACATAGTTCCCATATCATCATCATCAAAACTATTATTCATCACTCATGGGATGAATGCTCTTGAAGGTTTTTATATTTCTAAAAAAGATGCTTTAAGACAGGGATGTCAAACTCACGTTGTCAAGGCGGTGTCACATGACATATCGGGACTTTCCCCCCCTTCATCAAATTGGGTGTGGGCGTGGTCAGCGTATGATGCATCCAGCCCATGGGCCGCGAGTTTGACAGTCCTGCTTTAAGTCATTGTCTCAAAGTTTGGGGCTCACATAAAATGATACTGATGCCTGAGACTGATCTCCATCAGATTACCAAAATGATCTTGCAATGACATTTCAACTACCATTGGCATACTTGGCATCCACGGCACTTACATTTAGAGTTAAATAAAAATAAGCTCCACAAACTGTCTATTGCTACATTTAGAGACAAAATATTTTTACCTGTTTTTTCCTGGTACTTAATGTTTGTTTGCTGGTTGGTTGGTTGGTTTATAAAATCTTACCCATCTTACCTTAAGGTCTTATAATTGTCTTACAATCACAATGTTTCACTGCAATACCAAGCTCTGACTGCAAAATTAACATGCGTATGTGATGAGGAAAGAAGGCTAATCACTTAGAGAGAGAATAAAATTAAGCCTATGCTTAGTATTTCCTGTAGCCTTATATTTATTTTAAATAAATATTGATGGTGGGATAATGGACTATGCAACAAACTGGCAAGAGGGAGAGGAATTTTTCAACTTATGTTAAGAATAACTATCTATACATAGAAATGCCTACAAACTCTGTTTATAGGAAGGCAAATAATTCCGCAGCCTTCATCTCATTTTGAAAAGTTACAGATTTATATTCTCACTTCTAGCCAATTGTGGAGTTCTGCATATTGTGATCTGTTACTTCCCTCAACATTTGCATTTCAAGAACACTGTACTGGGATAATTTTTATAAGGACCAGCTGTTGTCCTTTGTGGGAACAGTGAACTATGAATTTAGTGATAAAAATGAAGAAATTATGGAAATCAGGACAATATAAATTCATTATTGCTGTATAATTTCTGTTTCCTTGTTGGTTTCTGCAAAAATGAAACATTTTATTGTTCACTGAGTATTACAGGGAAAATAGGTTGCTAGTAGAAAACAAGACAAAGCCGGGTCCTTCCATGAAAAATATGCTCTGAAGTGTATAATGTTGAATTCCTTAAGCAAATTGGTCAATAACTTATGACTGCACTGAATTTGCTCTTGTGACCCAAGTCATGCTTTCAGGTGGCACACTTTCTAATACCATTTTATTATTGAAAATCTTGATAAAACATGAAAAATTTTAAGAAATCACTTACACACACACACACACACACACACACACACACAAACAGAAATGGAAAGCATCCAGTATTTTAGAACGATGTTGAACTTGGAATTTACTCTGCATTTACTTTTGCATGGATTTATATGAGCTGATTTATATAGATATTATATATTAATAGCTAGCACAACTTTTTTCAAAGATAATTTTGGAAGCAGCTTATGACTCTAATGTTATAGGTTATTTAAAATTGTAGAACTATTCAGTGTCATGATCTAAATGACTCTCTAAGCAGACAAAAATCAAGTAGCATCTGAATAAAGGTGTACTATGAAAAGTAGCCCCGTATTTAAATGATAATGAAACTGTAAAAGCCAAAATTACAAAAACGGACATTGGTTTTACCTGAACGTCTCTTCTCAGTGCGCTGCAGGAGAATCCAAGCGTGGGTTGACTTGTATCTATTTGCCAGAGACTGAGTGTAGGTTTTTTTCATCTTTCTTGACCACACCCTCTCTGCTCGGCTGAGCTCCAGTTTTTCGATGAAGGAGCAGTCATCCAGTGTAATTAGTCTTACCTGAACGTCTCTTCTCAGTGCACTGTGGGAGGGTCCAACCCACCCTGTCAGCATCCTGCTCCAGGAGCCCAGGTATGGTTCTCTTCAGCACCGTATTGATTACATTGGATGACTGCGCCTTCATCAAAAAACTGGAGCTCAGCCGAGCAGAGAGGGTGTGGTCAAGAAAGAATGAAAAAAACCTACACTCAGTCTCTGGCAAATAGATACAAGTCAACCCATGCTTGGATTCTCCAAGCAACGCACTGGAGAAAAATACTTTATAAATGTTTGTACCTCTACTACATCTTGTTTCTTCACAAACGAAATCCTAAAATTCCTAAAATACCATACTTTTCCTGCTGTCTGTTACTTCACTAAATGCAGATTCTGCCTCTTTTCCTAAAAGATGGGAACAAATTACTTACTGCAGATAACAGAAAGGTGTACAGGTAGTCCTTGACTTACAACCATTTATTTAACAAGTGTTCAAATTTACAAAACACTGAAAAAATGTCTTAGGACCGATCCTTACACTTATGACTATCACAGCATCTCATAGTCACATTATCAAAGTTTGGGTGCTTGCCAACCAGTAAGTGTTTAAGACAACTGCAATGTCATGGGGTCACGATTGACATTTTTTTACCTTCTCGGGAATTTCCAACAAGCAAAGTCAATTTGCTTAACCACCACATAATTCACTTAGCAACCATGGCAATTCACTTAGCAACCATGGCAAAAATCTCCTAAAATTGGAACAAATCACTTAATGAACACATCACTTAACAACAAAAGTTCTGTCCCAACTGTGGCCACAAGTCTAGGACTACATGTATGATCTTTCTGAAGAACATTAGAGACAGAGTTCTAACAGAACGTTAGAGACAGAGTTCTAACAAAACCTCCTATTTATGCCTGTTTACATTTCTAAAAAGCAATTTTGCTAAGCAAAAGTAGCTTTCCTTACTTTACGCTAATATCACAAATTCAAACTGTTCAGTTTTCCTGCCCTATTCTTTTTTGGAATGTTTGGAATTAACAATCAGCAACTGCTATTTGATACAATAAATGAAAGTAGTCCCAGATAAAAAGATGTATGACTATTAATAGTTTAATATATCATTTTGTAGTTCAAAGAACAATAACTCTAAATCAAAATATTATGTTTGTCTGCACATAACTAAAATCCACACATGTAAATCCTCAATTTACAACCATTCATTTAGCAACTGTTTGAAGTTACAACAGCACTGAAAAAGTGAGTTATAATCAGTCCTCACATTTATGATCATCACAGCATCTCCATGGTCATTTAATCCTAATACAGGTGGCTGGTAACCAGGTTGCATTTACAGCAGTTGCAATGTCCCATAATCAGGTAATCACTGGCTTCCAACAAGCAGTCATTGGAGAAGCAGCAGAGAAGGTCGCAAACTGTTTGCAATTGTAGGTGGCGTCTCACTTAACAAGCATGGTGATTTGCTTAAGAACCATGACAAAAAAGATTGTAAAATTGGATGCACTCCCATGATACTTCACTTTACAACCACACTGTTTAACAATGAACTTAACCAATCCTAATTGTGGTCAAAAGTTAAGAACTATCTGTATTTCATCACTAATTTACAGCGTTGACAGCACCACCAGAACATTGGCAGTTCCACCAGAAAAGCTTGGACCCAAGATCATATCTTGGACTGTAAATTTTACGAACCAGTATTTAAAAAAATGACTACTGAGAAAAAAATCCTAACATCAACTGATAAGGTGTATCAGAAATAGAGAAAATGCACATTTTTAATCCACAAAAAATTGCTATCCATCACTGTACTTATTGATTCCTTTGGGATTCAAGCAACAATATTCTGCATAAACAAACTTAAAACCTCCTTTGAATCAAACTCAGCTCTTGGTGAGACTACGCATTTCTCACAATATAGTTTTCTCGGCAATAAAGTGCAGCAGTTAAACTTTGTCCTCTTTCAACTTTCCAGTCTAGCTTACTGCCATTTCCCAATGATCTTCCACCTGAGTGTTAACTAGGTGTAATCCTGTTTAACTTTTCATAGTTGGCCAAATTTGCCCCAAATGAATTTCTATAAAAGTAGGGATAGAATAGTATAATAAAAGGAGCCAAAGAAATGTTTTCTTGTACCTGTTTCATTAAGATTTATTTATCCAAAGCAGAAGTAATCCAATCAAGCCTCAAAGAGCTAATGCCTTTATATTATTTATAATATACAGTTTGCTTCATTCAATCCTCTATTAACGAAGGCTAATTTTTAGAACTATGCTATTTCAAGTATGATTTCCTATATATGATAATCCAGGTTCGAATGTAAAGATAATGACTAACAATATACTTGGGATAAAATGAATGTGATTCTGCCAGTTCCACCTAGTGGTATAAGCAAGATTTCGTTCCCTACCAATCTGCTTGCAAACTAATTCACTGACAATATACTGTTTGCCTTTATTTTGGAGGTATAGAACAGCACATTACATTTTCAATGTTTTTCTGCAATCACAAGTTGTTGTTGTTGTTTTTAAATTGAAGTCTCGCCACCCACCCATATTTAGGGAAAAATGGAAATCAAGTATTTCAATAAATAAAACAATAAATGGTTAAAATAAAAGGAGTTCAAAACCTGAAACTAACAAGGAATTTGGGTTTTATCTGACCTGGGGTAAAGCTTCAAGTTGGAAGAACCTACTTTGCTACAAGCTGCTCAACTAGCACAATTAGGCTTAGGCAGAACTTAATTGCCCGAGTACATCTATTTTAGATAACTACAATGTCTCTAAGTCAATCAAGTGCACATGTAAACTTATATACGTATAAGGTCAAAGGGTGAAAATGTTTGGTTCCTGCAAAAGTTGAAATTACAAAGCTTGAAGGCCATTCATTCTCTTTCAGTGGTGTAGAGAACTGTAGAAGGGGTATTGGTCCTACCTGATAACGCTCCTTCTCAGAGTGCAGGGAGGATCATCCAGGAATGGGTTGTGCTCTGCTTCTCTGCTTGGAGACCAAGTAAATTTTTCTTGGCCACGCCTCCCCTGCCTGGGTCCTCCCCAGTTTGACGAAGGTGGAGCGATGATGATGATGAGGCTCACAACCTGTGAAAAGATCAATCCCTCCTGGACTATGGACCAGACAGTCACCAGGGTGGGGCTGATCTTCCCCGCACTCTGAGAAGGAGCGTATCAGGTAGGATCAACACCCCTTCTCCATTGTAGCGGGGAAGATCCTCCAGGAATGGGACTTACCAAAGCCAGTCAGTTGTAGAGGTGGGAAGCAGTCTGGTCCAAAGTTCCCCACTCTGTGCAAGTCCCAGGAAGATTCACCCGGTTCCAGCTATGCCAGCCGAATGCAAAGACCAAGAAGCGCAGTGATGCTCAAGGCCCTGGATGGACCTGAAGCCGCCCACGAGGTCACGCCAGACCAACTGCAATCTCCCGGAAGTAATGAAGCAACCAAGATGTCGTGGAAGGGAACCTGGAACCCAACAAAGAACTCCACCTCCCCCAAGAGAGGAAGACCCAAGCTGGCCAAAGGGTCCGGCCGGTTATCAAACCTGCTGGGTCACGGGCTAAGGCCTTGGAAGCCATTCCAGGTCAGTGGTCCCCAGAATACCCCTGAAAGATAAAGTGAGGGTCAGCCTGAACTCAATTGCGGTGGGTTGGTATGTCTATCAGGTCTGGTCCTGTTGGAAAGGACGCCAGGAAGGGAATCTGGCAACCGACTCGATGGTGAGTAACCCACCAATGCTATCAGGTAACCAGAGCCCCGCTTGAGTACAACCGTAGCCATCGAATGATGGGAATGGTAAGTCCGGGCCACCTGACCGCTCCGAAGACAGGCAGTTGTGGCCCCCTATCCACTAGGTGCCTAGTCTATGTCCAGTGGAATGTGAAAAAACCCATGGACATGAAAGGGTAGAGCCAGCGAGAAGATGAACGTCTGTGCTGCATACGTCGGCGAAGGTCGTCCGGGCAGCCATCATAACCCGTCGGTGATAAGGCCGTCTACAGCCTATGATGAACAGAAGTGCCCCGAGGTGGTGATAGCCCTGCAGGGCTCCCTGGGTCCTGATGCCAGCTGCCCGAAAGGACCGAAGAGGTACTGCCACCCCATGCCCAGGAACTTCCTGCCCCGAGGGTCCCGGAAGGGAACTATGAAGTGGGTCATAAGGGCTGTGCAGACAGGCAACCAGGGATAAGCAGGGCCATTGGACTACAAATTTCCAGGCTCAAGCAGCTGCAAGTGTCCGGCACATAGCTCCCAGGAGGGAGAGGTGGTCCAAGGCAATCAGACCCCAGGCCCTGAGCCAGAAGGACGGAGCTGTCCGCCACTTCAGCGAATGGTGGTACACACAGTAGGGAATTAGTATCCTTCGAGGTATGGCCCCCCACCCAGTGGAGGTAGCTCATGGTGGAGAGACGGCCCCGCCCCGCCAAATAAGGCAGGTCAGGAGGCCCCCTGCTGCAAACCTGACTGGAATCAAGTGCTAGGGCGGCCGTAAGGCAAGAGTCTGGAAGGTAGGTACCAGAAGGATATTCTGCCCTCTAAGGGTTCCCCGGGAGTAATCATACGTGAGACTACTGATCGTAGGTCCCGTTCAGTGACAGTGCCTGGCCAAATAAACCCCAGAACTGGAACTGGTAAGTCCAGCCAGGGAGTCAGGAAATGGCTGAAAGGAACTGACGCCTGGTTAGCCCAGGCATCCTAGTAGCAGCTCCCCTCAGGGATCGATAAGAAGTCAAACCCTGTCGCTGACTGAAAGTGCCGGTAGTGATAAAGTAAAAGTCCAGAGGCCTCGTACAGCAATCCGCAGGAACGCAAGAGAGGTGAACAACGTGTCCCCTGAGTCAAGATTCCCGTCAGTGCCCCTCGAAATCTCCGGAAGCCGGGATAGAGCAGCAAATGCTCGCACCATCGACCATTAAGGTCAGTGGCTGTGTCACCCTGTGGGCTAGGGTGCCAAGCTTGAGCCAATGCGGCAGACAGATGGTCCGGCAGGATGCTCGACGAAGGCTGAGCACCCCCTTGTCCCGAACTGACGTTCTACCCTGCAGTAGGTAGTGAGCCTGATCCTTAAGTGAGCCCTCAACTGTCATCCCCAGCCAAAGAGCAGCCAGAGGCATCTGTACTCAGCACTACCTCCAAGTCCAAAGGGCCCCATCGAGAATAGGGAAGGAAATAGTAACAGCGTTGTTTGTACCAGACAAGCATGTCTCTCCAGTACCTGCCAATGAAAGCTGGCTCAAGAGCCTCCCTGAGGCGAGTGGAGCCCTTGCCAGGGTGGGTGCACAGACCAACTGTCACTTACCCTTACCAATGGCAGCCCATGTTGCGGCCAGGCCAGAAGATTGGTCGTCGCTGCGGAAACACTCAGAAGGGCCGGCAGGCATGGCACATTGTAAACGGCCTTGGCCGTCCAAGGCCGTGCAAAACTTGCAATCGCTGCCAACTTCAGGCCCCTACAGTGTGCCCTGGAAAGGGGTCTCTGCACTGTCCTCCATGATATCACTGCCCCTAACGTCCCTCTCCAAGGCAGAGGGCGAGCCAAAAATGGCCACCGTGGTAGCTGCTGGTGGTGTAGACTTACATATCGCTTCAGTGTGCCAGTTCCGCCACCCTACGTAGTGTATGGATTAAGCTTAGTGGCAAGTGGGGTCTGTGGGTACAGTATCTAACCCTTCCCCTGTACAAGAGGGTGTAAGGATCACTCCTGGGTCGGTAGTAAGCTGAGGAAGGGCTAGGTGACCAAGGAACCCTCCCGTGTATAGGCGGTTCCGACACCCCACGTGAAGGGTTAAGGACCTCAGAAGAGGTGTCAAAGATGCTGGTATCAATGCAGGCAGGCCATGGCCAAGACCATGTTAAATAATGTGAGGACATGGAATGCTATAGCAGGTGTCCCTCTGATTGGACCACCTGTGCAGGAAGTAATTGTGGTGGGCCAGAGTGACCCTTGTAAGTACGCACCGCCCCCAAAGAGCATGTTGCAGCTCTGAATAGTCATGGGAAATAGGCTGAGAACCATACAGCTAGCTAGCCCGTCCTATCATGGAGGTGCGCTTCCCCTTAGAATAAACCCACTACTGTGGGAGGTAAGGTTGCGGCCATCATTACCAGGTCTCCCCCGAAAGGGAGCAGGATTGCAATTCCAGGCATGGACCAACCAGAACCTGTAGGATAAAGCAAACCATATCTGTCAAATGTGTGTAGCTGGGCGCCACCTGAGGCTTGCACAATGACCGGCATGTGGGCGCAGGCAGAACCGGAACCTGAGGAGTCCTATGCAAGAGCGACGGAGTTGCTGTGAGAGGGAGAAAACGCCCTCCAAATCCTGTCACCTTAGGCGCCCCTTCTAGCTCCTGAGATAGTAAGGTGAGCGCTGATGGCTGGCAGAGGAAGTCTCAGAGCAGTACCTATAGCCCAAGGCCAATCAGTCAGGACCCAGTTTAACATGCTCCCATTAGCAACTGCTGCCCAATCCGCTTACGAATAGCGTGAAGGGCGGGCCTTACTCCTCTCCAGCTGTTGGCATGCAGATTGTCTCGCAATGCATAACTGCCACCTGTGGGAAATGGCGGTAAGTCCGCCCACCATGTTAACTCGGGGTGGGCGCACTGACAAGGCGCAGCCAGCTACGCAGCAATAAAGGTGCCAAATTCCCCTCGATGTTTGGTTGGGCGCCTGAGCTGTCTCGCCGCTGCTAATGGCGTAATTTGTTTCTCTCCATAGCCCATGTGCCATCCAGCAGGTCAGCTCGGAAGGAGCTTCCGCAACTGCGAGAGCTACATGTTAGCCTTGTGCGGTTGAACCTCCAGGCTATGAGGCAGACTGACCCAAATGAGCTCTCCTGCCTTGGCTATCATGCGCTTGGCTCTGCCATCACTTTGACTATGGGGGAAAAGCGATTGATCGTCTCGAAAGGAGCAACCCTTGCCTCCGGAGCTGACTTAACCACTGAGGAATGTCATTACATGAGGCAGATTGGCTCTGATGGAGCTCCTGTCTCACTTCAGAAGTACCTGGTGTTACTGGCGAGTTAACTGCAGATACAGGGCGGTACTGGTACAAATGAGTCTTCCCGTGGCGGTTGCCCAAGCGCCTGGCACTCCTGCCAATTAAACTCTATGGCAGACTTGTGGATTAGGAAAACTGGTTCGAAAGAAAGCACTCCTGCCATTGCAATTATGCGTTTGGCGCTATCAGAGTTAATGTATGTCAGAGGGCCAACATGCTCAAAGAGAGCGCTTCTGTCCCGCTATATGGCGCCTGACGCTATCAGAGTTACAGTATGGCAGGGGCAAACTGGTCAAAGGGAGTGCTCCTGTCACCGCCAGCATGGAGCTTGGCGGTATCAACGTCACTTCGTGGCATAAGGCCGACTGGCTCACCGGGAGCGCTCCTGCCACAGCTGTCATGGCGCTTGGCACTATCAGAGTCATTTTGTGGCAGAAGGCTGCCTGTCATGCCAGGATCACTCCTGTCACCGCTATTATGGCGCTCCACTATTAGAATAACCTCATGGCATAAGGCAGACTGGCTCGAAGAGAGCACTCCTGCTTCTGACGCGATGCCACTAGAAGCAGTTGCCATGTTACCTTGTCCGATGGGCAGACTGGCTTGCCAGAGCTCTCCTGCCATGGCCACTATAGTGTGCAGCCCAGATGCTGCCTTACTGAAGAGGGGAAGGCAGACCGGCTTGAAACAAGCACTCCTGCCACAGCCTGAATTGCGCTGGTCACTCCCCACTCAATGAGCTGTGAGGGAGACCTCCCATCTCGGTGTAGCGTTGGGTCGCATCTTCAGGTGGAAACAGGCAGACTGACTCACAAAGAGTACTCCAGCTGCGGCCACTCACCGCTTTCCACTCACAAATCAGGCAGATTGGCTTGTCTTGAGTGCTCCTGCCGCAGCTCTTGAGCCATCAAACGCACTTGCTGCTGTCAGTATGTCTGGACGAAACCAGGCAGGGACTGAGTCCCTCTCTGCATTCACAGACGATTGCCAGGGGCAGCCCGACCAAAGGCAAAGCCCCCTCTGCTGGCATGGGATCAGTAGGGGCTTCAACCGAATGTCAGGCTGGTAGGGAGGATTTCCAGCAGACCGCTGGCCAGCAACCATGGTTCGGTTTCAATTCCTGTCATATTTCATGTAATTAGGAATGGGTGAGCCTCGTTTTCTCAGTCTCATCTCGTGGAAGACCGAGTCGAACTGGGGAAGACCCAGGCAGGGGAGGCGGGGCCAAGAAAAATTTACTCGGTCTCCAAGCAGAGCACCACCCATTCCTGGATGATTCTCCCTGCCACAATGGAGAACCTCTCTTTCTACATTTGGGCAAGAATTTTACAACCAGGAATCCTGTTTGGAAACTACGTAATCTGAACTAAGAAATTTGAACTATGCAAACTAATTTATATGCTTAATGTTCCCTTTTTTCCCACTGTTAAGTAATATTATTTAAATGTTAAAAATTTAATTGTATACCATGACATCAATATGTAAGACTAGCTTTGTATTGCGTTTAAGAAATATTACCTTTTTTTCTCTTTTTCTGCATTAACACTTTTTTTAAAAATATACTCCTACAGAAAAATAGTTAATACTGTATATTATCTAATTCACAATAAAAAAGTTTTTAAAATTTGCTGGATTATATCTGCAAAGAGCAGCTGGCAAAGCAAAAAAAAAGCATAGGTAAGAGCTTCTGAAAGGCAAGATTGAGAAGGCCTGGATGATAATCTATTTAAATACATTCCCAGCCTGATGGGCTTCAAAGCATTAGTAAGCAAGCTTCCCCAAGACAAAACATGCTAGTCTTTCTGTATTTTCAGCACTGCAAGACTGCTACATCTCAGGTAGGAAAAACCATAGTAATTAATTCACAATTCACAGCTACAGTAGCTAAAGGCAGACAATGAAGAAGTTCTTTTACATATACCAAAGAGAATATTTGGCAAGACAAGTTGAATCAAGATGAATAGCTGAACATTTACAATATAATTGCCCCATCCCAAAGTATGTCCTTTAGACATAAGGGAATGCAGGAACAAGTAAACTCAGAACTTTCAATAAAAGATACCACAACTGTAATATTGTTAAAAGTATAATGTCAATCTGAAAGCAAAACAAATAAGGGTAGTTCTTAATGTAGAACAGAGGTGTCAAACTCATGGCATCACGTTGTCGTCAACTGACGTATCGTGACTTTCCCTTCGCTAAATGGGGGGTGAGCATGACCAGTGCGTGACGCATCTAGCCTGCAGGCCACGAGTTTGACACCCCTGGTGTAGAACATTCTACCAACATACAAAACCATAGAAAGCCTAGGACCGTGATGGCGAACCTATGGCACGGGTGCCACAGGTGGCACATCGAGCCATATCGGTGGGCACACGAGCTCAGCTTCGGCATGCATGCATGCGCCGGCCAGCTGATTTTTGGGCCTTCTGGGCACACCAGAAGTCAGGAAACACACTGTTTCTGGCCTCCAGAGGGCCTCGGGGGGGGAGGCCGTTTTCACCCTCCCCAGGCTCCTAGAAAGACTCTGGAGCCTGGGGAGAGCGAAAAACAGGCCTACTGGGCCCACCATGCCATCACATGCCAAAAGTGGGGGGAGCATGGGGGGAGCATAGAATTATGGATGTGGGCACACGTACGTGTGACCCCAGCGTGGTCCCCCTGCTTTTGGCACGCGCTGGCAAAAAGGTTAGCTATCACTGGCCTAGAAATAAAAACTGGATTTTAATTTCTGCTTCAGAACTACTACTAATTTCTGCTGTAGTTATGCAAGTATGGCATGAAATCTTCAGTTTCATTAACTCGATTAAAAAGTTCTTTGCCAATAAAATATTTTCAATTTCATCTTTTGAAATTCTGATATATCGTTTGTGCAGTAGCATTACATGTATGCCTGATTTCTAAAGCCTTGAATCTTAATGAGTAGTTACGATCGGCCTCTCCTCTCCCCTTCCCTCCCTCAGACTTGCCCCACAGAATCCTCC